>JAPMOR010069221.1:43317-89784 GCA_026543865.1 Argiope aurantia | reverse complement strand
AAATAAAGATAAATCTTTATTTTGTTTGTGGTTGAGTTGTTTAATTCGATAAATTTAATTCTGAAAACATTAGAAATTCTAAATTTTTATATAATTCCTTGATTATGTCTAAGCTCCTTATATAGTTCTTGTTCATAAATCGTTATATAATTCCTTAGTCAAATGATAAAAAAAAATACTTATGACAAACTTTTCAAAGAAAAAAAAAAGCTTTACCTGAGTAATAACCGACCAAAATCGGTCGTGTTATGCATCTTTGAATTTCAACATTTTAAGCGAACCAACTGCTATCCGAAAGAACGACATGCTTTGATTTGCGGATATCCCTCGATGCAATTCTTTAAAATGGTCTATAAACGTCTTAAACAAGCAAGCTAGCCAAACTTTTTAGGTTGGCCAGCTTTATTAGCAGAACAAAAAAAATTTGTAGTTGTTCTTGTACGTAAGGCTACTTTTTAATAACCTAAAAAATACAAACACATGTAACATTTCAAGAAAATTTTGCAAAATAGGATCAATAGAGCAGAGGATGACTTATAAAGTTAGACATTGTAATTATAATACTCTTAATGGTTCGAATAACATACAATATTATTATTTCAGCTATTTAGAACATTTTGCAATTGGAAGTATTTTCCTTTTTAACGTTTTAAAAATTAGTAATTAGGCTATAATTTGAATGTACACCTCATATTCTAACATCTATTTCTGTGCTCTTTCTGACAATCTGAACCATCGTTTCATCGTTTATGTTTCATTAATTTTATTATTTTTCCTTTATTGCAAATTTTATTTATTAAATAATTTTTTAAATGTACAATTTTTAAAAAAAAATTAGTATAGACAATTTATTATTTATCCATCTGCATTTTCGTATTTCCAATAATAAATTCTAAAAAAACAAACAGGAATTTTTATATTTTATTTCTATCAGAAATCAGTCAGAGCAACTTCCTTGATTCAAAGCATTTTTTTTAAAAATATAAACTATGCGCATGGAACCCAGAATTTTTCTAAGCTTAAAAAAATTCCGAATCAAAAAGTTTTTCTGCCTAATCTATCTCTTTCTTAACCTTTCAGCTCCTGCCTGCATGGAGTGTACTCGATCATGGTATATGGAATTTTAAGTCCACATTATTAAGACCTTCTTTTGGTCAATTTAGTTTCACATTTCTACATAATCTTGATTTATTTAATATGATCATTATTCATTTTAGGTTAATTTTTTTAAAAATAATTATGTTTAATTTTTATTTTACTGCGCCTCAAGATTGCGCGACATCTAAGTTTGTACCCATTTTACCAGATGTTCGCCGTTTATAAATAGAAATGCCAAATATCATTTACAACACACATTTACCATCGAACATCATTTAATACATTTGAAATAAATAAATGGTATTGAAACAAAAGGAAACAAAATTCTATTACTGACTCTATATCTTTTTAATTGATCGAATTTGTATTTTTTACAACTTCATTTAGCAATTAAAATAAGAACAATTTTTATTTTTTAAATCATGATATCTGCGGCTTTCCATCAGCTAAGCGATTATATGCTAATCTGATTAGTTGAAAACCAGCTACTGAGTGTTTTTGTGATCATATTTTCGATTTCCATATTTGATGCTTTTTTTAATTGAAACTTCTGGATGGAAGTAGCATTTCTACATTTTATTTATTAGCTATATTTGACAACTAGCGGATTCTCCTGGAATATTGGCTGTATTTAGTTTTAATTAAATTTCATTTGTACATAAGTAGAATTTTAGTATTTCCTTAAAAAGTAATATTAAATATAAATGCTAGAGTCGTGTTACTTTAATAGCGTTTACATCTGTTCTATTTATTGTGCACATGAACAATCCAAATGGAATCGTGTCTTATGACTTTATACCGCCATTAGAAATTTAAGTATCTAGGTAAACTATTTCAAACCGCTTTTTTCAGGTAATGGAATTTTATTTTCTGTTTTCTCGCTTAAATTAGGCAGGCAATAAAATTAAACTATCTTCCTTAGTTTTTGAAAGTACAAGTAAAAGACACGTTAAAATATTTGAAGAAACTATAAAATAGGTTCAAACCTAAGTGCAACATTGAAATCCGGTGTTGAAAATTTAGCAAAAAATAAATATATAAATACTTTTCAATAATTACCAAAATTTAAGAAAAATCTACTGTATCTTTAAAAGGGCAATTTTAAGGTATAATTAAAAGGGCATAAAATAAATCTATAATCGAGGAATGAAAAGAAAAACTTCTACTTTTACTTTGGTTTCTTTTTGGAAATAATCTAATTGACATCATGATAGGAAAGCCATGCTTGTAATGCGGGTACATTTTTTTTCTTTTTTTCCTATTCTGTCTTTAAACAAAGATTATAAAAAATTCGAGTTAAATATCTAGAAAATATTAAAACATATCTTTAATTTTAAAGAAACATCTTTATTTAAGCAGTTTTCCTGGAAAATTTCAAAGATTGATTTTCCCACTCGATAATGCTGTGTCTTCTAACAATAACTGCTATGACTTTGTAAAGTGATGAAATAGTGGTAAAATTTGAGTTCAAAATGTAGATCCTAATAATAAATAAACCATTACATTAAAAAAATTTTCATAATTGTTTAGATAGTGTTCCATTTATATTTTTTTCTAAAATTACTGATAAATTATTACAAAACAAATAAAATTCATTGTAAATAATTGTCTTTAACTAGCCACTAATAACTAACTTTATTTTTGTGGATAATTTTTTCTTTTGTTGTGGATAATTTTGTAGTCTTTTAAGTTGAAAATTCATTATTTTGCACAACGTTGTAAAAAAATCCAAAACTAAAAAAGTAAGCAAAAAAAAAAACAAAAAAACTAAAAAACTAAACAAAAAAAGTAAAAGTGAACTGTTTTAAAACTATATTTATTTAATATATTAGTTTAGTGAGAAGAGGAAAGAAAAAATTTTTATAAGTCTATTTCATTTTACGAAACCTGTTGTAAGATGGATTAAACATATGATTCGTATTCAGTGTAGCATTTATTCTGGTTGAACAGTTTAAATTTTTCATTAAAGAATTTTAAAAAAAACTTTGTCAAAAACAAACATTTCTATAAGTCCTCGCTGAATGAAAAAAAATTCTTATTAATAATGTAATTGATAACTATAAAAATTCTATTGATCAATTAAAATTCCTTCTTTTAATTAAAAATCAAGAAAGTTATTGAAACCGAAACTTGAAAGCCCCTGCATCACTTTAAAATTTTCCGCATTTCGGTGTCAAACTACAAAACATGAAATAAATTTCTATTTTCCTCAAAACAGACTAGATGGCGCTACCGATTCGAGACCGACGACAAGCCTTCGGAGGTGAGGAAAAAAACAATTGCTGCCATTCCAGATTCGCAAGCCTTTTCACCCGATCCGAACAAAACTTTCCATCTCAGTCAGTGACAACTTTATTGACGTTATTTTTCACACTCGAATGGCAACGGCGGAGGCCTGGGCGTCTAATTAAGCCCTTTATCAAAATATCGTGAGGAGGGATGTCACAGGAGATGGGGGGTGGGAAGGGAATCTCGTGATCACGTTGCCTCTCTTCCTTTTCACTTGGTTGGATCGCTTCTATAGTTTTATATCTGCGTGTCAGCTCTGACATCGTCTTTATTATGTCTGCTAGGAAAGCTGACAAATGCTTAGCGCTGTCCTTTTGTAACGGTCCTTTTGAAGCCGAGTAGGGCTTTCTGTTGTATTTTTTTACAAACAGGGGGTCACGGCGAAAAGCTGTTTAAGTTTTCCGAGTGAGAAAGTAATGGATTCTGTGGGGCTATTATCTCTCTCACCTAGTAGAGGTTGTTTTGGTGGAAATGAGTATGTTATTAAAGATGGGGTTATTTTGAAGACACAACACGTTTAAAGAATATAAACCTTAATTCGAATTTGGATCTTTTAAAAAAATAATGATAAAGAGTTATTTGAACTTGATACACAGAAAATAAAATTTTTAGATATTTGCAAATTAAGAGTTAGCAGAAAACGATAAAAAGTTCTTGCCCCTCTTTAAACGTTAAACTTTCGAGCCTTTACAATAATGCGCCGATTTCGCTGGCATCAACATTTTTAAAACTTACTATTTCAGTTTGAATTTCTTAAATATTTGGATAATATCGTGAAGATTTTTCTTTTCTTTTCTAGAAATACAAGGTAGCAGAACAAAACTGCCGCATTTTGTAAAGGTTGTTTTTTGTGAAAGTAATATTGCTAATCAAATCGGAGAAATTTTATGCAATCCAAAGGATTAAAAGTTGTAAAAATAAGAATCAAATTTAGATTAATATAAAAATGATGATAAAGAAAATTTAATATATAATGTAAGTAATGCTTGAATATTTTAAAATTCAGATTTAGGAAAAAAAAATTAACGATGACATAAAATAGTAATTAAATAATTCTATAAAAAATGTGTAAAAATGTATCATTACGCATAAATTTATTTTGTCCCCCCAATTTACAATAACATATATTGTAATGGAAGGTTTGAAAAAAAAAAAAACAAATCCAGATTTTGCACTCTAATGGATTATTAGAGAAGATTTATCAGTGTTCCAAATATAGATTCATTATTATAGTAACTGACAGAAAAAGTGTATGTTATTTCATTAACTTGAATATATATATATATATATATATATGTATTGGTTTATACATATCCATCTTGGAATTTTTTGAAAATTTTCTATTTTTAGTAAAGACACTTATGTAAAGTATCTTACACATAAAATTTCAATTAAATTAACGCAGAAAAAGTTTATTGATTTACTTTTTCCAAACATAAAAAATCTGTCAATTATAGGTGTAAACTTTAAAACATGTTATTTATTTGTGATTTAAATTTTTTTTAACATTTTGCCATTATGAAAATAATTAAAATCTGATCACATTATAACATTTCTACGACAAAAATAAAAATCCCTTTAACCAATATATTTTACACGAAGCAAAAAAAAAAAAAAAAAAAAAAAGTATTCTGATTGTATTTTTAATGGCAGAACTATTCATACTACAACCATCCCGGTATTTTCCCAAGTTTCCATTTTAAGTCAAATTCTAGTACCATTATTATAATCTACCTGTCTTTCTACATACTTTTATTAAAAGCACCTAAAAAAGAATTTCAAAACATTCATTTTTACCCGAAATTTATAAATGGGAATAAAAACATGTAGCCGAATGGCTACTTGATGCACTGAAGGTTTAACTTATAATTAATCTGAAGTTTGATTCTGATAATAGTTATCTATCTATGGATCAACAAAATGGCAGATTCCAAACAAGCATCGACTAATGGGTTATTTAATATAACCCTTCTTCACTATCAGCAATGCGGCAGATGTTTTGTAACTGCCGAAGAAAATTACTTCCCAAATTTCAGTCCCGTCGCACAAAGGTGCCTCTTTTTGTTCTCTTCCATAGCCGAGAAGGATTTCTTCCCTAAAAACGTATCACTCTCTCTCTCTCTCTGGCACAAAGAATCGCGCAACCCCCTCAATATGTAAGCACTCCCCCCGGGCACCTCAAAGCAGGCATCACGAAAATAATTAAAAGGAAGCCGAGGATCAGGTTCCTCCCTTCAATATAAGCCAATCTTGATTGCCTTACGGCTACTAGGGGGAGTATGTGCTACGTTAAAGGGGTCGCCCAAATACAATGTTATTTCGATCGGCTAGACTCTTCAGGACTCCATGTTTGGCCTAGAAGTGATAAGAAAAGAATGTTTGGTACAAGTTCTTGTAGAAGACGTCAAAAGTAAGTTATAACCAACGAAATTAATTGCAATAAGAATATCTTATGAGATACTACAATGATTCCTTAAACAACACAAGTAACAGAAACGGATTAAAAACTAAGTGCAATGGGCAAGTCAGGAACTCTGAGTTGAAAGGAGAAATGGAGAATTATTTTTAAAATCTGTCAGAAATATTAATTAAAATTTTTTTTATGGAAATAAAAGTAAATATTTCTTGAGTCAAAACTAATGAAAGATACATTATATTTAGAGTGCATTAATGCTGCTACATCTAAAACACAAATGAACTTAACCAAATTGGAAATAAATATTTTTTAAATCAATAAAAAATTAAACGGAATAAAAAGAAGGAAAAAAAATGGTGAAAAATCTAGCTTGAAAATTTTAACAAGGGTCACACTCAGGCAGAGATTCAAACCAGGGATTTTTTTTTTTTCTGTGAGGGGTCCGAATTTGATCCAAGTATTGACCTTTCACCATTTTTTACTTATTTTTATTTCATTTAATTTTTCATTGCTTTTAAAGTTAATATTTATTTCTAATTTGTTTAAAAATTTGTCATAATTTTATCATTCATGCTTTAACAAATTTCAATATTTAGTACCATGATTTGGACACCATGACTTATCACACAAAACAGCTTACAGAGGCAGATAAATGTCCAGCCGCAAAGTTAGTTCAGGGGGCCCAAATTTGAAAGGAAATCCCCAATCAGGAATTTAAAATATATTTCTCATATTTTTATTATTCACGCTTTATTAAAGGTCAGTACTTAGAATTATATGCATTTCCTTTCTGAGGCTTAACACTCATTAAGTATTATTTAGAAAATAATAGTTATACATTCACGAGTAGCATGAAAAATTATTTCGCTTAGAAAAAGTTAATTAGATTTCTTAACTTTTTTTCAAAAATATGTTCGATATAAACATAAGATTGTTGTATCTAAAGCTTCTTAATCATCAACAAAAAATAATTATAGAAATTAAATAATGATACAGTGATCTTAACCAAAAATAAAAGACACTGTAACTATGTGTGCATGTATGTATATATATTCCACATCTCTTTTTAAATAATGGAGCTGATTTAAATCAAATTTCATTTTTTAGGAAAAAGAATGCCATCACCTTTTCAACTCGCAAAAGTTGATTAAGTATTTAATTAATAAGAAGTAATCCAAAAATTTGACACTTTTTCTGCAGTAACTTCGGAGCAAGTTGTATTACCAAACAAAATTTAGTACCATCTTAAAATTCAAAATTTTATCTTTTCAAAGACACCAGGCACCTTTCTGCTCACAATTTTGAAATATACTAATTTTAAATTTTCAATCCACTTACTACTATTTTTTTTCTGCTTCATATCTTTTGAAATTATTTTTATTGGTTTAAAGTAGTTATTTAAAAGCGCATAAAAGAACTGAACGAAGGAATCAACATGCTCTGCATTTTCAAGCGATAAAGAGTCACTAAAGTCAAAGCAGGCAATCAAGTGGTATAATGAAGGATTGTATGCATTATGATAATTTTTACTTTTAAAATATTAATATACATAAATGTATTTTAATTCCAAACAAAGTCGTGTTTATCAACTAAATAATAAAAAAGCTATTATAATAGTTAAAAACATACTAAATTATATCATTGTAGGCATAATGATTGAAATTCGAAATATTATATAAGCTCGTATTTGTTATGCTAGAGCTCCCATCTGGAGCTCCCATCTGGTTTAATTCCTCTGGCCGCTCGAAAAAAAAGCAATTTATATAATTCATATAATTAAAATTTTTCTGCGCCAGTTTTTATTGTACCAAACATACTAGTATTACTTATCATGATTTCAAAATGTAGATAGC
This sequence comes from Argiope aurantia, assembly GCA_026543865.1. NCBI lineage: Eukaryota > Metazoa > Arthropoda > Arachnida > Araneae > Araneidae > Argiope > Argiope aurantia. Next base: position 82,128 of record JAPMOR010069221.1, on the reverse strand, counting down.
TTAGTGTAGAATGATTGAGTGTATTTTAAATTTCCATTTTTCTTTTGTGGTGGTATTAGGGTGGTATTTTTGGGGGAGAAAATATTAGAGGAGGGGGACAATCACACCTATCATGGTTTCGCTTTTAATGACATGGCATTCATCCATCATGCTTTTTTTTCTTACCTCAACTCAACAACCTTATAAAATTCTTATAAAGCACAATTTTTAATGTCAAACTTTTATTTATTGTCTTAAGCGTACTATCATCGCCCATCTTAGTTTATGTATAAAATAGATTAATATAAAAAGCAAGGATATTTAAAACAATTTATTAATACACTCTTTCTCATATTATTGAAATAAAAATGTACATCAAATAAATCAGCAATATATGAGAAAATAAATATTTTTTGAATTAAAAATAGATGATGATCGATAAAGTATTTTTAAGTCCTCTGAATTCAAAGCCACGTCTAATATAACCAGAAAACTAACATGCGCCTATATTAAAGCGACGATGAGGAATTTTTTTTGACAAAATACAAAGCTCTTAGAGGCGAAATAAATAAGTTAGAAAAATAGTTCAAAAAATGAAAAAGATCAGCCAGAAAGTCCAATTAGAGAAAAATATGCTATACAATAATATAGTATCCAGCCCCCTCCCAGCACAAACGAGTGGCTTTTTCAAATTTATTATAATTATTATTATTATATTTGGTTACTTTCTTCGTTGCTTAAATTTCATTTATTCGTCGATTAACTCGAAAAAAATATACGATAATACATTTTTCGATTTAGATCGAACCCTTTTTCAAATCTCGAAAAGTTTACAATTTTAATCGTAAATATCTTTTCCTATTTTAAAGATAACTCCTTGAAACTTTTTCTGTGTTTTTATAATGATATAGCGAGTGGATTTTTTGGCCGATCTCATATATTTTTTGGCAACTTCCTTATTTTTCCGCTACAGGCGCTATAACCTGCCTATATAAATTCAGCACAGTGAAATTACTACATGCAAATGTTATTGGCTATACGAGAAGCATTTTGAATTTAAAGGGTTTAAGAAGACTTTTCCGATCATTTTGTATATGGAAAAGCAATGAAAATCTTAAATATTCATTATGAAAAGACAAAAACAAATAGTCTGAACTAATTTAATCTTAATGTTTGCTAATATACGTAGTTTTTCATTAAACTATTGGAAACAACTTATAGTAAATCCACTAGTTTTTGTTTAAAGCGAGTTCTCTGTCCTCTGATGTTAAAAGATTACAGATTTCAACATACTGGGACAGCTATTTATCTGTATAATAACTTCATATTCCAGTAAATAAGAAACGGTTTTTCCACTCTTTTTGCCATAACTATGCATATAGAGAAATTTACTGATCTAATTGTACTTGTAAATTGTTAATCTTTGTTTATGGAAACCAATTTTACCTTTTCCCAGCTATTCTTTATTCTGTATTTTTTAATTGAAAGATTATGAGTATCTAAAATAAGAAACGCTAGTAGAATGATAGGTATAAGAATCCGCTAAAGATTATTATAGTTTCTACTTCTTCGTTTTTATTATGAGTACATGACTCTTGGATATTGCTAAATATATGATATTGAGTGGAATTAAAAAGTCCATCATTTAAAAGAATAATTAGAAGGTGAAAATAAAAAGCTGTATTCTTCTACTAGGCACAATCTTGCTTTAATTAGTGATATGAACAACGAGCCTACAGTTAAAAATAATAAAATAAAGAAGAAGAAAAAAACAATTTTTGATAAGATTCTACAACTTTTTTATATTTCTCATAGTGCTGTTATGCATTTTGCATCTTTCCTATAAAGTCACTTGCAATATTATCATGTTTCTCCAGATTATTTACTTTCATTTATATCTCTTTTGGGAGTAATAGTGCTATTTCGTCCAAAAATAACAACAACATTTAGCCAAAAAGAATGATCGAACTATTCAAATATTGAAACATGAAAATAACGATGGAAGCAAGTGACCGGAATAAGATATCACATTTATATCTAAATGATCTAGGATGAAACATTTTCGACAGAAATCGTATCGAAACGTCACACATTTAAAATCACAGTCAATAAAATATCCAAAATTTTGATGCAAAACTGGAGCTATTAACATTCGATTTCCAGAACTATTATTTGAAGTTGAATTCTCAGTATATTTTCTTAAAACATTTTTACAAATTTAACATCATGAACTAGTATCAATGACTAGGTTAAAATAAACCTTCGATTTTTAATAAATTAGAAAAGATTGATGATGCAATATTTTTATTTTTTTTAAACTTTATGGACTTCTTATGTAAAATTACTTCAAATAATAAATGTTAAATAGTAAAATTTCAGTTTTTTTTAAGATTTTATTATCTTATTTTTCATTAGATTTCGAAGCAATTAAAATGGTACAGTATTCTTTCCATCTCAATGGAAAATATTATTATTGCTATAAAGAAAGGCGCATGACTAATTTCAGCCGGATATTAATAAAACTTAGTTTTTCCTTAATTCTTGTGCAGCGAGATTACTCTGTATTTCATTATTCACGAACCCTATATACTAAAAACCTGGTGCTCCTTGCGAAGAAAATTTTATGAGTTGTTTGCCATTACTCTTTCTTATATTATACACACTCAAGCATAATATATCCAAATATATAATGTAATTTAATACAAACTGCATACTTCAGTTAAACTGCTTGAGGAAGGAAACATAATTTTCATTCATATTTATTAATATGTATTCAATAATTATTAACTGGCTTAAAATAATGCAATAATAATTAACCTCTTATTGTATTTTATATTTATTATGGAGTTGGAAGTTCATTTAACAAATGATGAGGAAGTCTTCAAGATTGTATCGACCCTAGACGATTGCCTAAGTTCATCTAGCGGTAAAATCTATCTTGTTTATATGACTATTCAATTATCAAATATATAAAGGAAAACAAATGTATAGAAATTTAATTTTTTAATTAATTAATTAATTAATTTATTGCCATTTTAAGATGGGTTTATATTTGACGAGCTATCGGCAGTATGAGTACAATTTTAGATAATATAAATTTACATGTTTTGGAGAAAGCATAGCATTGTATATCTAGCTTCTTAATTATTGAAGAAATATTTAAGGGGAAATTCTACTTTGTGTACTACAAATATGTAATAAGTAAATTTTGCATGTTCATTTGTAATTTTCAATTCCCATTAGTCTTTTCATTTCACAAAATAAGCTTTAAATAAAATTTCTCCTTCCAATCCATATGAATATAAGCTAACAATTCAAAATCAGACTTTCTATACCATATGCCTAATCACTTTCAGCATCTATTAAATGGACATTTCAAATAATTCGCTGCATTTCATCTTCTTTTCATTTTTATAGTTTTTGTTGCCGTATAAAAATAGCAATGTCGTAATGCATAGATAATTTACTCTGAAAAAAAAACTACCGAAATAGAAGAAGGTTATTAAATTCTGTAGATCTGATGTATAATTAAAGTACCAGTTTGGATCGAGGAAGTATTAGCACAAGCTAATGATTCAGCGAGCGAAAATTATTAATATCATTCTGAAGTGATTCATTCCTTTAAATTGACCTAACATTTGAATTACAGCCAATTTGTTTTGATTATCATTATTTCAGATCTAATATTCTGAATCGATTTCATATATTTATATCTAAGAGATAACGCTGTTGAATAAGTTAAATTTTCAGTTAGCAAGTGAAGCAAAGATGAACGATTAAAGGACATGTATTGTTTGTGGCACCTAACTATTTGAGTTCGAGAAGATCTAGTGAGAAATAATTTTAATAACAATTTTTCTTTCGTAAAAAAAAGTAATAAAAAAACACTAATAGTTTTTTTCCCCTCATTTTATGGAGTATTAGATATGGAGTATTAAGGTCCAGTTTTCTGGTATGACACAGAAAATAAACTATTTAGATCAATTTAATTTGATCAAAATTTAGCAAATATTTACATTTTATAACAAAATAACATTACAATTTCATTAGTCTAGCATAAATTCCACTTTCATGAAAACAGTTAAATTGACCGGCATTAAACAATTTATCCAATTGATAGCAAATTTAAACGAAGATCTACAAATGATGTCAAGAGAGCGCAAAGGAAATCATTTATTTAGCTCATTACATTTATGAGTAATCATATTCAAACGACTTAACATGCAATGCAAACGAGTGGGCAAATGGACAGTTTTCCCATAGATGGGTTTCAACTTCAATATATGTCTATAATCTTGGCGTAAAGCGACACATATCAAATTTCCTTTTTCAATTCGCTCAGTTTTTGTGTATCCCCATTTGCAAACAGTCCTAATTTGAGAAATGATCGATCAAACTCATGAAGGTCCATAAAGTAACGATTTTGAACATTAAAAAGCTATTTTTAAATGTATTTTTTAAAGGATTATCATAAAGTGAAATGAAATCAGCAAAAGTTGCATGCCGCATATTTGTATCAGCTTCTCGATTTTTTTTTATTTAAAAATCATTTTTCCATTTTTATCACATTCATAAAAGCATGAATTTATTAATTTTTCTGCTTACTGTAATTAAATGTTGATATGGGGGTAAGAGTTTTTGTTGCAGTATAACCCATAATGTATACTTTCAATTCATTGCGGATACACTTATATTCGTTTCTAGATCCTCGTATGTGAAAAATTGAAATATAAAACTCGCCACGTTTCAGTTTTGCAATTCATTCCTCGTATTTATTTTTCTTTCATTTTTCATCTTCAAACAGAGGCTTCCTTTTAAGCATTACATCTTTGGTATTTCTTCATTAAATCCAGAATCTTTCATGGGTATTTCAATCATCTCTGACACACGATTCTCTTTTTTTCTTATCTCTGAATAGCAGATATTCATCAAAAGAATGGGTGCATTTTAGTGGACGGAAATGGCTGACACAAATTCCTGTCATTCATTTAGTGCTAAATCAGCTCCTTCTCTGAGCGAGCGAGTGGGAGAGAAGGAGAGAGAATCAGACACTTCTGCTAAAAGGCGGAGATTTTCAGACTCAACTGGTCGACTGGCGAAACTTAATTTTCGCCATTTGTGCCAGTTTATCGGTCTGGAGACTGTGAATTGCTTTTAGGGTATTTACCGCCCACAACTAACTGCTTGCGACGGAAAACTTGGGGACTTAGGCTGGTATTTTCTTTCTCTTCACTCTCCTTCTCTGTCTCTCTCTTTTTTTTATTATTATTATTTCCCCGACCCGAAAATCTAAGAGACACACCTCCTTCTCCTAAGTCACAGTCTCCTTTATTTGGAGGAATAAATTGTTTCGCGGAAAACTTTGTCCGGGAGAAAACATTTTCGCTGCTGGAATGTTGGATATTAAAAACAGATTTCGTAATTTCGTTTCGCGAAGGTTTAAATAGATTCCTGTTCTGCTACTCTTCTTCGCCAAATCTGGCTTTCCTGTTATTGAAGAGGCTTGATTCGATTAGTGTTCATCCCGTTCGCAAATTTCAGCTAATTTGGAAAATACTAAATGGAGTTCTGGATTTGTGCTTTTGGGGTGGGGGGACACACATCATTTCATTAGACAACTGGTTTAGCTTATGTATTTCTTGAAAGGAAATATTCGTGCTATGGTTCGATGAAATCTTTAACTACAATCGCTGCTGCATTCAATTGCAAAACGCTTTTCTGGTAAGTGGTGAGATATGAATGTATTTTAATATGTCGTCGATTGGATATGCAAATGTAATTGATAGAAGGGAATATGAATTGCAGGATCAATTCCTGGTAAATAATGTATTTTATACAGCATTTTGCCGCTGCGGTTATTCCACTTACGGTTATTCCATTATTCAACTTTCTATAGTGTAGAAAATTTAGTTTTTGAATCAGAAAATTTAATTAGGTTATACATTTCGGAAATTAAATTCATTCATCTTAAAAGAAAAATAATAATAACTTTTTACTGTGTCATACACGAAAAAAAATGTAATTCTGTCAACAACAACAAAAAAATGAAATCGAGATTTCAACGAATTTTCTTGCTTCAGACTTCCAAAGGACTTAAAACTTTTTAGTTGGACAAATAAAATTCGGTATGTAATCTTAACACAGAACGTGATTATTTCCATAAAATTTTGAATGAATTCCATTCAGAGGTAGTCTAGCTGTCCAAATACAAGGGGCCATGTTAGCCACAAATCGTAAAGAGCTAGGTTAATAAAATTTGACTCACAGACTAAGCATTTAAGTATAGATTGTCAAATTTTCGACGAAATCTCCCGTCTGCCTGTTTGTAATTTTGCATATACGTAAACACGATTGTTTGTTAAGACCATAAAACAAGTTTTATCCGTCTAGTACAAAGCGTTTTTGAGTTATCATATTCAAACAAATAGAGTGACAGACAGACATGATTACAAAATTTTTGCGTTTTTCGAATTCGGGCAAATATGAAGCGTGGTGATTTGGCAAGATGACGAATTCAAATATTTTGATAGTTATAATATTTCTTCCTTATAGTTCGTGTAGGAAAAAGTAAAAGTAAAGTTAAACAGTAGGGATATTGTATATATTTAAAGAACGGCAACTGTAGTGAACATAAAATAATCTCAGCTACTGTATAGTATAAATAATACAGTATTAAAATGCGTTATTTTTGCAAACAGTCTTAATTCTTACTAAAATATTTTATTTTATTTTATTGATAGTTAATAAATTATTGTGATAGCTTGTAATAGAAGATGTAAAGCCCCGTTCCCATGGCCGGTGCACGCCTGGTGCCGATGCCAGCCCTTTACATTTTGTCCTCTTTCTCCTAACTTGTGGTTTTCCGGAGCTTTTTAATGTTTATCCATTTTACCGACAGTTCTCGGGAAGCTCCCAATCGACGTCCACATGCGAAAGCGGTCCTACAATATGTCAGATGACAGATTTAAGGGCTTAGATGGAAGAGTCAGAAAGATTGATCTTCCAAAAGAGCCTTACACGCAGCATGTAGAAGGTTTGTAACAGTTTCTCACTTACAGTTGTTTGAATTTCAAAAAATAAACAAAGCATTTTCCTGTTTTTCAACCAAAATTCTCATTTTAAAAGGAAATTTCAAAATTCTCCAATCCGTTACCATCAAACTGAGCTTTAAAAAATCGGTGTAAGATGGACAGAATTTACGTCCTGTGTAAAGAGAAAACATTAAGTGCTTTTGAAAAAGATAATCTTTGAACTCGTTTTCCGCTGTTAGAAATCAAAAACAGATTTCGTTAAATTTCATTTTTCCATCTAGATTTAATTAAGATTCCTCTGCTGCTGCAAAATTCCTAGTTATTGAGAATCCTTAGTTCAATTAATACTCCTCCTGTTTGAAAATTTCAGCAATTTTTGTAAATATTAAATGGAGTCGAGGATTTGTGATTTTGGAGGGCAGTAATTCGTTTCATTAAACAACGAGTTTAGCTTAAGTATTTCCTGAAAGGAAATATTTCTCATCATGGCTTGTTGAAATTTCTGCCCCATTCACAGCTACATTCAAATATAAAAGCCTTTCGGAGAAGTTATAAGTCACGAATGAAATTTAATATGATATCAAGTAATTTATATTGTAGTAACAAGTAACATATCAAGTAACTGTTGTAGTATCAATGTTGTATTACTACTATTGTTACTAATTTTGCGATGCAAGCTATTTAACTAATATTACAGATAAAATGTGACACAAACTCATGTTTTTCTGTTACGGATGCAATGAATATACAAGTTGTCAATCCTCTCTCTGACTTGAATATTTATAATTTTTTTATTAAAAGATAGAAAAAAAATCACTTTTGATTTGAAATAATATTTAGTATAAAAATTCAAAATAAATCAATAGAAAAATTAGATTACCTCTGTTCTAGATCAGACTAGTTGGATTTAAATTGCCGTGTATTTTCGTGTATTTTCAGAAGTGCAGGAATACACGCCCTTCCCCTACCTTGAACTTTCTGGCGTCGTTTACAATACTTTTTGTTGGTCCCTTTAAATTAAGTTAAATTATACATTATTATAATGATAAAATGATTTTTTAGTTTTAGAAATGTCAATTATGATCATTAAAAAAGAAGCAAAGACGTTTTTAAATAATAGTTATATATTCATCATGACATTAATAAAACAAATCAATTTAAGTATATAAAACTCCACAATAAAATCCCTTTAATCGCCATTTTTTTCTTCTAAAAATCAAAGGATCAAAATAAAATTTTGTGTGGAAAAAATATATTTTTTAATAACGCATTTCTACAATTAACGCATTAACGTATACTTAATAACACATTTCTACGAAAAAGAAATTTTGATCAAGACAATTAAAAAATTGGTATTACGATGATGAATCTTTTACTTTTCAATTCCAAGACGATAAACTACTGTTTTCAACCGAATGATTGATTGAAATTGAATTTACAGTAGCAAATCAACGGAAAATCACAACGAATGAGCTAATATTTATATATTAATAAAAAAGATCAAATAAAATTAGAATTCCTGTTTCGACAGCTGTCTGACAGACTAATGTAATATTTCGCTTCATGCTTAAGATTTATGCGGTATAGTTATTTCAGATATAATATTTATTATCCATTATCAAGTTTAAATGGATTTTGCATAACTTCCAAAAAGATATTGCAAGAGAAAAGAGATTAAATATTTGAAAATGCGAGAAATTAAATTTATTTATTTACACATTTTATTCAACTGTTTTAACTTAGGTAGAAAATTTTAAGAATTATTGTTCTTATTGCATGAATAATTCGTATTACCACAATATTTACAACACACATAGTTTGATATCCTAAAATAGTTTAAAATAACTTATTCCTCTAACGTTGTTGCTCTACTTACTTGCATATATATATATATATTTATTGAACTTTACTTATTTCAAGTTTGAAAAAATGCAAGTGGATATAGGATTATGTGCAGTATTGGAATGTTGAAATTTTATACCGTTGCCTATTTCCTATAATAATATACTCTTTTAATATTTTTAGAACTTAGTTATTAGATAATTCGTAAATTTAATTGGTGTCAGACAAGCACACCTGGAAAAGAATTTAAGAAAAATGTATTTCAGCGTTCCATAACGATTCTGATAATGAATTATAAATTAATAATTAAAATTAGTAAATAAGTTTAAAAATTATCTTTTTTAGTAACTGCCAACTTTTATTGTAAGATTAAAACTTGTTTTTATTTAATATAGTTGTTATCACAACCTTTTATATTACTTTTATCATCCCATTTGAAAACGACTGAATTCAGCACAGAGATACTGCCTTTAGGATTTTTTTTTTAATTCTAATAATTACAGAAAATGTATTTAACTTTTTATAATTATCAATTTTCTAAATTAATTACTTTATCTTCTTGTCATATATTTGTTACATTTTGTCGTGACACGGTAATATTTATTTTCTAAACATGCTATTTGGTGAAATGATTAAACCTATAACTTCAAGAAATAAATAATTTAATTTATATTAACTTTAAGAGACGATACTATATGAAGGACATTGCCACAAAGTAGCAATTAAGCATCCGAAGATAAAATGACATGATGTCACATTGTGGTACAATGTTATCATTGATCAACGATTATTGATGAAAAATTGTTAAGTAACTTAAGGTAAGTATTTATTCTTAAATTTGAGAGGAACCTGTTGCTAAATGAATTGATTTAATAAATCTTGCTGTAAACAACTTTCAAAATTATATTACAATAACTTATTATTTAAATTTATCTTGGGGAATATTAAAAGTTTATAGCTGAAAGAAGCATTATAAAGCAATACACTGGGAAAGAATAATATCAATTATTAAATTACAAATATCTTTTATTTAAAAATGTCTTTATTAAAATTTAAATAATAAAATATTTACTTAAGTTAAACTAAATTAGTTTACTTGAAGACAAATAAATTTTTTTCCCTATCAGGGAATTCTTTTAAGAGTAAAAAGTAATTTTCACTTTCTTCCAAAAAAATGATACTATGGCTTCCAAATTTGAAAAAAAAAATCAATAAAAAATGGACTGCTTATGAATAAAAAGGAAAAGAGAAAAACAGAACTTAACTAAATATAGATTCTCACCACATTTTAATGAGTTGCCTTTCCTCCTCCCCAACCTTTTGTTTGTTTGTTTGTTTAAAAAATAGTTTCTTGTCATTTTATGACATTAATTGTGGCCGCCTTATGCAATAGTTTCTGGAACTGAGAATAAACAGCATGAGGCAAGTTAGCAAACAATATCGAACTTTTCTTATACTATTGATTGTTATAAAATATTTCACTTTACTATAATTTCTTTATATTTTGGAGGATTAAACTTTTTCGTGTGTATTTTTATGGGGATTAAATTTTTTCGTGTAACCTCTAATAAATAATTATAGCTATAATTGAACTAATTAATGAATCTTAAGAACATCCCTTACCATACACATACAGTTGAAAAATAAAATAAATGAAATCTCTGTAAAAGCTATATCTACACCAATAATATTAAATTCTGTTCCTTTTAATAAAAGGAAAGTTAGCAAAGTTAATAGCTAATTGAATTTTAGAATTAAAATAAAAAATATGACTACTCATTCTTAATTTCTGGTCAAAATGTAACTAATTTCAATTTTAGCTCAATGGAATATTTAAAATGATATTTCAAGCCAATATTCTAATGAACCATATTTTGAAAAAATATTCCAAATATGCAAATCTGGAATATTTCTACAAAACTTTTCGAAAATTAATGTATTACTTTTATTGTTTTATCATTCATATTGTTAGATTTTCTGCTTCCTTTATAAGAAATTGTAATTGTTTTCTTTCTTGGAAAATTTCGTAAAATGAACTCAATTTTCAGCCGTTGATCGGCATTGTGAAAAGCTTTTATTACAAAAGTTCAAAATTATAAATATTAAAACTTCGTTTTATTAAAGTGTTAAAATGTATAAAATAATTTTACCGAAAATCTGAAAGTCAAAAAGGAATATTAAAAACTTGAGATCCAGATAGAAATGGCTCATAAATTACGAAATATATCGTAATTATTATGCGTTTGATTTTTAATGAAAGTTTTTTTTTTCTCTATCATGAGCTTAATTTTCATTCTATTGTTTCCGCATACCTTAGAATGAGGTATTGTTTTCAGCATCTTACTATTTTACAATTTATTGTGACTGAGAAAATTTTAATAAATCGAATTTTTTTACCCTATTAACAAAAATCTTTTTAAACGATTCTTATCAATTTCTTCATTATTGAAATCTTTTACTTTTGAATATAATATGTTTATCATAAACTTTGTGGAATCGTATTCTTTTATTTATACAAAAAGTACACTCAGTAAATCCAATTACACTACTGCATGACACAAAATATTAATTAATCGCAAAATTTAACACAAAGAATATTTATCCATCAGAGAACAATCTAATTATTAAAAAAAAAGAATCCTTCTCTTATTTATGAACTAGCCGCCTTTGGCGACCCGCCGGTTCGCCGATCTTAATGCTAGTTAAAATTTCAATAATTAAATATTTTATGTAATTCCTACTTTAATAGCTTCTTCATTAAAATATTTTAAAACTTCAAATTTCAATTCACTCATAATATTATAAAGGCCTTCAATCATAACGTAATCTGTATCTCTGTAATTTTCTGTTAGCTCCCTTAGAATTTATGCTTTAAATTAAAATGGAAATGATTAATCTGCAATTAATCTAATAATATTTTTTACTGTTAAACAAAGTTTTTTTTTCGTAATATGATTACTAAAAACAGAGTCACTCAGCATTTAAACCTTATGGGCACTAAAGAATATCTTTCTTAATTTATGAAATATCTCAAGAATTTGTCAACAAAACTTTTTCAGATTCATCATGAGCAGGTCTATTAATTAACAATGTTTAATTTTAAATGCATCAAACACTAAGAAAATAAACAGAATTGTTTAAAATAATCGGTCGAAAACAGGTAAAAAATTACTTAAAAAACGATTAACTTAAACTAACATAAATACAATTTAATTAGAAAAGCATACAACTAACCTAAAGATAATTTAAATCTAGTCCGCTTCCGTTGAAAATAGATGTAAACAATCAGAACACAATGCGCATGCGTGAATTTTCAACGTCAGTTACGGTAACGCAAATGCGTGAATTTTTCTACGCCAGTTGGGGTAACGCTATGCAGATTAGAAATTTTTAATTTCCTTTATTATGTTTTATTTTAATTCAAAAGTACTTCAGAATGAATCTGAAAGATCGATTAATTAACAATGTTTAATTTTAAATGCATCAAACATTAAGAAAATAAACAGAATCGTTTGAAATAATCGGCCGAAAAATGTTAAGCCTAAGCTTCATTAGCGTGGGAAAAAAATGCTCAAGTCTTACTCATTTGGCGGTGGGGAAATAAAGATTCTTTTTGGCGGGAAAGTTAGTTTTTAATTTATAATTAAAATTCTAATCAAAATTTTGAAAAAAGGAACCCCAGACGCACAATCCCGACCTCCAAGGTATACACGTGCCAAATTTGGTAGCTGTAGGTCAAATGTTTTTTTCTGTAGAGCGCCAACGCACACACACAGACAAATTAAAAAAATGCTAAATATTTTTTAAAGATTATGAAATTTTATACAAGTATATTACTTGTATACAAGTTATATACATTATACAACTTGTATATATATATGTATGAAATTTGCACTACTCATCAATTTTCAGTTATCAAGAACCATTTATATTGTTTAGGGTATCATTAGATTCTTGATATCAAAACTCACGTTGATATGAAGAACTTTTGCCACACGATCTTTTGTCGAATTGGATCTTGCTTGTGAAATAATGCATATTCCGAGCCTCTCAATGGGTTATGCAGCCTGTAATATATGCTGCAGATTTAATTTTTTTTATTTGTCTAATTTTTCTATTTTTATTTGAGATTATTTTGAGATTGTCTATGACAAGTATTAATGATCACTTGCGATCATATGACCTGGATGATCGGAATGCCAGTAGTGTAGAAAAATGATAATTTATTTCGCTTTGTGAAAATGAACACCTTTTAATCATTAAAGAAAAGTGAATAGAAACCCAATTTGGTATCAGCAAGACTATCTACGCCAGGCATTGAGAAAAATCATAATCAAATTTCGCATCATTCAGGATCATTGATTGATCATTGCTATTTGACGGCTTCGTCTCATATGAAGATACATTTAATTCTGAATTTAATAGTGGAAGTAAATTCGAGGCAAGATTTAACTACAATAGTTCTTTGAAGGAGAACTCAATTATTTGATACGAAAAATTGATCTATCAAAATATGATTCGAAATTTCAATATCCATGTGAAAAGAAGAAAAAACTCCGTCTGTACCCAAATGTTCAAATAAAATTAAACCATGAAACTCTTCCACACTTTAGTCAAAACAAAAATATATATATATCTTTCAATGATGTCCCTCAGCTTTATTTTTCACATGACAAAAAAAGCAATTGGAGGCTTTTTATAAGCAATTTCGATAAGATGTTTGAATGCGCATGACTGCGCAATGGCAATTATCATTTTTCCTTGTCAATTTGCTCATTTTGAGAAACTTAGAATTTCAAAATGCCATAATGGTCTTTCAGGAGCTCTGCTATAAGGAATGGCAGTGGTTTATGTGTGTTATTCAAAGATAGGCAATTTTTTGTTGCGTCAACAAAGCATAGGAAATGAAACAGGAATTTATATCTGAAATTCTGGAATTATTAGCTGATAGAAATAATATCATTCTCTTGTCGTTTCATATAAAATTAAGTCTAATGAAATAATTTGTTCAAGCGCATAATAAAGATGACAACTGCATAATTCCTAAACAAGAATTTTCAGGAGCGTACCATAAAAAAGCAAAAAATTTTGATGGCCGTCAAATTTATAAACTTGCTAACGATTTCAATTTTTTTCAGAATATCTAACTGATATAACGTGTTTTACTTCATCATATTTGGTCTTAGTTTCCCAGAATTTTCCGGATAATCTCAAAGAAGAGAACTGTGAAGAATCGTTGAAAAATATGTTGAAAAGTTTTGAAAAATTAGATATTCATAATAACACAAATATGATTTTTCTACTTTATTACTTAGACAAAATTGCAGATAAACTAAATCATTTCAATGAGATAGAAGGAAAGAGATAATACATATTGATTAAAAACTTTTTAAGATCATAATAATCTTAAACTAGCATACAATCTGTAAATTGTATGATACATACTGCAAAAATTGTTCAAAATGCTCTACAGGTTAGATCGTTATTCCTAGAACTACTAATTTTGACAAGTTCATAAATACTAAAAAGGTGCTAAAACTAAAAGCGTCTGGCTGAAAAGGTGTTTTTAAAATTTTAATTATGTTTTTAATTAATTAAGAATTGAACGAAATATTAATGTTTTATATAAATAATAGAAGAATATTATTGAACAAAAGCTATTTTTACACATTTTAAAATTAAAATATTAACTTCTAGTGACATTAGTTTTATTTCCTTGTTTTTTTTCTTTAATGTTGATAAATTTTTGGAACTTTATTGTACAATGGTTGATACAAAGGATTTTTACCATTCATTTGCTATTGAAATTTTTAGTAGTCCTTTTAATTGGGAGTCGGCTTTCTTTAAATACAAAGTATTAGTTATTTAACTAATCAAACATATTTAATTTCAGGCCTTGCTTTGTGTCTTTTTTTCAAATTTAATGACTAATTGTAATTTTATGAATTTAAATATTTAAAATAATAAAATAAATAGTACCTTTTAACATGATGATATTATCAGGCTATGACGTTTTGGACAAGAGGTTCAAGTTTATTTATTCATTTTTAGTGGAGAGTTATTGTTATTTTTAAATACAATGATATTCTTTACTTCACCAGATTGTAGCGAGATAGCATGAATTCCCTAATTCGCCACCAGATGACACACTTCTTATGAAAAAAAATTTAATTAAAATAAAACAACGCATTAATAATTAAATTCTGAATAAAATATTATATTGTCATCATAAACACACAACTGCGCAAAATTTCGAAAATCTAGAATATTAGGAAATAACTGAAAAATCAAGTGCGATATTTCATTTTTATAAAGAAGAAAGAAGCTAAAAGCAATTAAAAAAAAGCTCTGCAACCTGAAAATAAAATTCTCGAATCTTTCAGCCGCCCCCCAAACATCACGATTAACTCGATCAATGTATCGACTCGGTGTCATCATTTTCTCAAACCACCCTTGTACTTTTTCATACAAGAGGGACCCGCTAAAGCCTGCGAGCGGTAAGAGGAGAGGGGGAGTTGTCAGTAAGGAACGCGTAAATTGCTACCCCATTTTCCAGACCCCGTCCTGAGCTACACCCTCCGCCTCCTACTTCTCTTCTCTTTTTCTTTATTATAATTATTTTCCTTCTTTCCGAAGAAAACTTCTTTTTGGTGGAGGGAAAACTTTGTCTTTAAACCCATGGTTGACTGACAAATTGGACATTAAGGGAATGCATCTAAACTTTGTCTTTATGAGGGTTGAGGAGTATTGGATAAGACCCTTTTTTTTCACGCAAGGTCCCTCTTTTAAGGTTTTATCCGTTAAACTTTCCCGAGGCAACAAAGGGTTAGTGCCGAAAATTTTTCGTCGCGGGTATTTTGTTTGATAGCGACGAAATTTTTTTTTACTATTTTCCTCGCCTTTGATGGCTGTTAGGGAAAGTTGATCTATTGTTTTAATCTTAGTGAACGCGTTTGGCGCTCGGAGACAACTTGGCGTACTTTTGTCAAGACTTTGTCAGCACACGGGTGTCTTGAAGATAATGGTTAAAAGACATGTAAGCTGTTAATCTTCATAATCAGTAAAATGATAGCGCCGTATTGATCAGCGGCTAGAATCTTTTAATTTTCTTTCGGGGTCAATAACAGACTTAACAAATTAATAGAATACTTAAAAAGGTACTTTGAAGCGTCGATCGGACGTGAAAGAGGTGGATAAAAAAATATGATACTCGAGGCTTTAAAAATACTGTTTTGTCAACACTCTACTTTTAAGAAATTTATCTCATATTTAAAATTCATTGATGCTCTCCGATTAGTTTCCAAAGTCATCCATCTAGTGAAAGAAGAAAACAAAAGTTGTTTGAATGTTTAGAAGATATAAGCGACATGTTTTTTCCGAAAAATTTATGCTTAATTAATCTTTAAGTATTTATTCACGCTCTTCAAACCGTCTGGATTTCTTTAATGATTATATTAACTAATCTATGCAAGTTCTGTATACAGGGTGTTCTAAAATAATCGTACATACTTTAGATAATTATTACTTACGCAATCAATAAAGCGCAACAACGTTTCATGATTTAACTTAATTAATATACTAATATCAATCAGAAAAAAAAATGTTAAGTATTTTGATGAAATCATTTCTTGGAGTCCTATCTTGATGGGATTGTCGTAACACGATTAGAATCAAGAGGAAGAATTGAGTTTCTTCCTTCAATCACACACGCACCTTGTTTGCATGCGTGCGTGCGTGTGCTGACAAATGAGGGTTTTTTTTGTTGTTGTTGTTTATGAAAAATGACAGTCGAAGAGCTGAGAGTAGTATTAGAAAGCAAATGATCCAAAATTGTAAAATATACTATTAATGATGATCGTAGTCTCATCTGGCAGCATTATAGGTAGAGACTATAATCATTTTTACCACTTCAGAAACTGTAACATAAATTGAATGGAGTGACAACTTATTGATGTAAAGTATTGATTCTTTTTGCATTCAATGAGTTAATAAGTATTGATTATATTGACAAATTGACTTATTGATTGAAAATATTAATTCTTCATTTGATGTTTATTCAATGTATGATTTTTTGCAGCCTCATCAGTCAGTGTTATCGGCATTAGTCGAGTAAAAAATAACATTAATACATTCAACTTTTATACTTTTACTCTATACTTTTTTTTTACCAATTACAAAATTAGAAGGAGTCTGCGTTTATGTAATTGATTAAAATATATATTATGATGTAAAGGTTGGTTCTTTATGTAATTTTTATTCAATTTATATACTGTTTTCGAAAATTATGTTCCTTTATATAAACTAGATTTTTAAAAACTAATAAAGATAACTTTTTATTATCATTACGTGAAACATTTGATGCAATAAAATTTTACCCAGAGATTCATCAGTGCTTGAAGAATAGAGATTCTCAGAGCGATTTGTTACTTAGTTTTCAGTGTATTGAGATAAGATAATAAATGTCCACAATTTGGAAAAAGTTAATGTGGATTTAATAAACTAGTACTTAATAATAAATAATTTTAAATAAGTAATAATAAATGAGATTTTTTCCATCGTAAAGTTTCATCTTTGATCTATAAAAAGTTTTTCAGAAAGATCATGAGTTTTTTATTTCTAGAAGAATTCAAAGTGAAGAAGATGAAATAGGTTGCTACGGATTCGATTTCTAAAAATTGGGTCGCAACGTTTAAAAGTTTGTGAACCTATGTAACAGAGGACATGTTAGACTAAAGCTACTTTATTTTGAAAAATATTTTTTTAAATTTGTTTTTCCTAGTAGATCTATGAAGTTGTCGAGGCAAAAATCTTAGCTATAATATTGATGAAAGGAATATATCTTAACAACATCACCAGGTACAGATCAATTACTGAGCACTAGGTCTTTTAACCGCGAATAAAGTCACAATCTCTGCGCCACCGAAGAAATAATATTTACTGAACAAAAGATATTAAGAATCGTAAGAATATATCAAAGATTATCTAAAAAAGGATTACGAATATATTCTCAGCAACATTATTGTTTGGAGTTTTATTAGTTGTTTATAGAATTCGTATAAAACAAAGATATTTTAAATCAGAACTGACTAATGAGATATTTTCGGCAATATTCATAACTTAAATTTTATTGGCGATTTGTCAAAGATCTCTTAACTGAAAAAATAAGCAACTTAGATATTCTTGACAGCCTTATTATTTTGAATATTCTTGGTTGTCCATAGAATTCATATAAAACAAAGATATCAAAGATCAACTATATTCATAAATTAAATTTCATTGGGAATAAATATATCAATGATCTCTTAAATAACTTAAATGAATAACTTAGATTTTCTTAGCAATATCCTTCTTCTTTTGAATATCCTTGATTACCCATAGAATTTGTATAAAGCAAAGATATCAAAGATCTTCTAAATGAAAGCGAAACTATTAAGAAATTTTTAACAATAAATCAAAGATCTCTTAAGGAAAAACTGAACAGTTTATATATTTTTAGCAACATTATTATTTTAAATATCATTGGTTGTTCATAGAATTAGTATAAAATAAAGATATCAAAGATCTAATTTAAAACTGAGCTGTTTAAATATTTTTAGCAATATAAGCATTAATAGCAATATATAAAAGATTTTCTCTAGAAAACAGAATAACTTAACTATCTCAGCGACATTATTGCTTTGAATATTATTAATTCTCCATACAGTTCATAAAAATCAAAGATATCCTAAGGAAAAATAGAACAATTTAGATATTCTTTGCAACATTATTATTTTGAACATCATTGGTTGTCCAAAGAATTAGTACAAAATAAGTATATCAAAGATTTTCTAATTGAAAATTGAGCTACTTAAATATTTTTAGTAATATAAACATAATTAGCAATATATAAAAGATTTTCTACGAAAAAATTCTATAACTTAGTTATCTCAGCAATACTATTACTTTAAATATAATTGATTCTCCATACAGATCATATAAAAGAAAAATTTCGAAGATTTTCTAAGTAAAACCCCGAATTGTTTCGATTTCTTAGCTTATTCTTAATAATCTTAATTTAAACATTAGTTGTCCATAAAATTCCAGAAATGAACGTCAAGTTCTCCTCCATAATTAAAAATCCGGAATATGCTTATTTACTTTTTAAAATTATTTGCTGTAGATTAAAAAGCCGGTAAGAGTCATATGATTTAGCATCATGTTTCGTTAGCGTTTTAAATTACGCCGATGCAAATTCTTTCCCTTTGAGCATTCGTTTAAAGCACTTGATAGAAAATAGAATCTTTTTATTTCCATATGTTGCTAAAAATCTTTCTCGATAATGCACTCCCTAACTGTAAATCAGTCGACAAGGCTGGTCAAACATTTTTCGCCCAGACAATCTATACCCGCAGCGCAAGATTAAAATATCTTAAACGTCGTAATTTAAAGATCTTTTCGAAGCAGGTGGTCTTCGTTTAATTATCGCATAACGAGCAAAAAAAATTGCTCGTTCAACGAGCAAATAGTTCAACGTAAAATCGCTTAATGCACGCAATATTTCAATATGCATTTAAACCGGACTAACTTTGCAGTGGGAAAGAAAAGCTAAAGAGCCAGAAAGAATTACTGCTGAAGCAGCGTTAGAAGACTTAAGTAATAGGCCTAAATCGCCTGAGGCAATGTATTCACCAGCATAGTTTCACATAATTCAAGCGAACGTAAACTTACACAGCAACCATTTGATCATAAAATAATGATTTTTCATGGAAGGAAGACGAAAAAAAAAATTATATTTATGTACTGCAGCACCTATTAGTTCACCCACCTATCATCTGAAAGTTTAATACTTCTCATAAAAACCTTTTCTCGAAGCAAGTCTTTAATTTATTAATGACTAGGATCAAAAGGAAGTAAAGGAACCGTAGAGGAAAAACCCTATGAATATGAACTAATTACTTGCGCTACGCTGCTCCTTATGAATATTCATAGACGACAATGCGTAACAAAAACGATCCGAAGGAATGTAATCATCTGCCATAGAAAAGGCGTATGAAAAAAATAATAAAATAAATGAAAATAAGGAGAAAGAAGAAAAAGGAAGGAAAAAAAAAGCCGAAGCGTTTATCTTTACAAGTTTTTGTTCGTTTATGTGATAGACGCTATTTCGGCTCAGTAAAGAGTAGGGGATATTTAACGGTACTTTTGAATTAGCCTAATCCATTTTTGAGCGCTAAATAGTTTTCGAAAAGAAGGTGAAACTGTGTATTTTCGAACGAGTGAATAATTTACTGGTTTGGGAGTATTTTACCAAGTAAAAATTTAACATTCATTTCGCCGTTAAAAACGTCTTTTGTTGACTGAAAAGTTTAGATTTTTTTTTAATAAATGTTTTTATCTAACTTATTTTTAGTACATTTTAGACAATTATTTTAGTTCTCTATTAAAAAAGATATATTCTTATAAGGCTACTTTAACACTAGTCATTTTGACGGTTTTCAAATGTCATGCTTAAAAGTTTTGATACGATTTATGATTTGTTCTAGAAATTTATGAGGACTTTTAATGAAATATAAAAACAATTACATACTCCTATTCAATTTCCACTCAGCCATTTTAACTTCCATTATCAGTATGACCTATACCTATTTATACCAAGACCCGTCAAAGTGACGGCTTTAGCAATTTCAAAGTTTATATTATTTTATGGGTCATATATGCAATGATGGACATCAATACGTATTGACATTCAGTTGTACATCACTTTCAGACATTTCCTGGAAAGATTTGAATCACATTTTTTATATAATGTCTTAAGAACTCTCTAATAAATATAGTTGCAGCAGAAAAGAAGTTTCCTCCCAAAAAGAAGAACGGAAAGCAATGGATTGTACTCCAAAAAACTTTAAAAAAATCTTTTTGAAAGTAAATCTTTCCAAATTCGATTGTGCAAAAAAAATAGAGTGTTTTATACCTATTTTATTTGTAACGAACCTTTTAGTTGTAATGTATGCAACAAATATGTTTGTGGCAGATATTCATCTAAGATAACATGTGCTTGTAAAATATGTGCTTCATTGTTAGGTCATTTAGCCTCAAATGGGATATCTTATAAATGCAAATACAAACTGGGGTTCAATACTTCTTGGTTTTTTTTATTAATAATTAAGGAATTACTATATTAAATATTGTTCTTATTATATCATATTTTTATTTAAATTAACTAAGCCAAAAGTAACAATAAAAGCCATTATGATCAAAAACCCGTCAATTTGACTTTTGTAGTAAAACTATGTACATATTTAAAATCGGTATATCTAGTGTTAATTATCTATTGATTAATTATCTTTCTTCTATTTGATATCCATTTAGAACCTGTTAGAGCTATTTCTAAGTTATTTTCTTTACCAGTAAATTTATCGTGCAAAGAGGTAACATTACGATTTCGTAACAAAAATATTTTTTAGTATTCTATAGGCAAATAGTTTCAACAATATTTTTAAAATATCTAAAATATTAAAAGAAATTTCTCCTTTTCTTTTTAAATTAAAGAACGTATAAAAAGTTCAGTTCTCTTTAATGATTATTTTATTAAAATAGCTAGAAATTAAAAGAATCATATTTTGTGCATTATGCCATTTCCTTATTCGACTTTCCTATCTTTCAAAAGAAATTTCAAGTAAATGAACAAATATTACTTTGAAAATATTCCTTCTGTCGAAATATTTGATTTCGAATTCTAATTAGGTAACTCTAAAAAAACATCTTTTTACAAGGGATTTTTTTTTTTTTTTTTGTGAAATATACGAAATACGATCATTAAAAAATACAACATTGAAATTTTGTAGCATCTTTACCTTAAGATTCCTCCCTCAAAGACCACCCTAAATCTATGAAAGCACATTTTTAAAACTACACCTGTTTGTGAGCACAACTCTAAAATACATGGAGCAAGAGCGATGAAATTTTGAATGTAGACTTAATAACAAACATGAAGATCTCTAATAAATTTGGCCTCAGTTCCTCGGAGACAAGTTTGTCTATCTATCCTATGCATGTGTAAAAACGTTAACACAAATACTATATGAGTGAAATTTGGGATGCAAATTTATTGTCATAATTGGGGATATTTTACACATTTTGGAGGGAATATATAAAAAAAGAATGACCATTTTTTGGTCTGTGTATTTGCATGTGTGTATACTCGCTAGCTTAATGTTAATATATGTATAAGTATACAACAACTTAGGTAAATAAAATTTGGCATGCGGTCTTTTGGCCAAAATTGTAGATCTATGTTAAATTTGGGCCCAATCAATGAAAAGAATGGCATCCAAAATGCATACTCTATTTTCTTCATTATATTACGAAGCACGAAACGCGTTATACTGTTGAAGTAGAGAAAAAATTAACCTTCGAGGATTTATCCCTTCCCTCCTTAACCTACTGTAAAGCCGCTATAAGTTGAGAGGAGGTAAAAGTAAATAAAAAAACCGGAAAGAAGGGGGATGCCCTGCATTGTCTATGTGTACGAGAAAGTCCAGAAGAGGATATTCTCTCTGGTTGCTCCGTGATTGTGGGTGGCGCTCTATCAAGTGTATTTTTAGGGTTGCCCGATTAACTTGGTGATTTTAATATTACACTAAAATCGCTAACTCCGTGTTGCCAATCAAGAAGTTGATAAAAGTTTTGCATTTTTAGCTGTTTACCGCAGAAACATAAAAATAAATACCTAACAGTGTAATATTTGCGATGCAATAAAGATTTTTTTTTCAAACTTTTAAATCAATAAGAATGAATTGGCACTGAAATAAAATTGTTTACAAGTAATGAACTATACCTCTCTTGTTTCGAAATGTCTTTTATTGAAATATTTTACTATTATTCAAACTATTGTTTACTATTACCATTTTACCGTTAAACATGAGATTTAAAAAACAAAGCTTTCCACTTTAAGCTATATATTATATAATTTGTATATTATCTAATGCTTCAACGATTACATAATGGTTGACTTCATTGACTGAATCCTCTATGAAATATAGCATCAACATACTTCAGTGGAAATAATAACTATGTCGCTATAAAAAAATCATTATTTTTTTTCCATACAGACAGTTTGAAATTATTTCTTGTCGCAATCCCGTGCGAACCTCGTTCTCAATAAAACTATACGTATCTTGGATAAATCAGTGGGTTATTTGTTGGCAGAGGTATAAAATGCTAGAATTATAATCTCTTTAACAGTGATTTAATATTTCTTAATTTTGACTTTTGAAAATAATTACATATAATATATTGGATTGATAATGAATGAAAAATTATTCAATTTCGCTACACAAGAAATATTTTTCCTTTAATTAATCTGCGAAATTTAAATAACGTTTAAATAGTATGAATCAAGTAATATTGGTGTTTATACATCAAATTTAGTTCTATAACATAAGTTTAAGCTGGTGTCTTTGTCATCTAACAAGCTTCAAAATAAAAAGTCTAACCCGTAACAGAATTAGCATTATTTATGAACAGAACTTTAATTAAACTAAGCTAAACTTGGAAGTGCATTAAGCTAACTAACACAAATATTTTTACAATGATATTGATACGGATATTATGCGATGGATGTAAAATAAAAAGGTTCAACTCGCTGAATATTCGATACGCTTTATTCTACAAGAAATCATGAAGTACAGGTCACGAGGACGTACATACAAACAGTAAATAGTTGTTAAACAACAGCAAACAACACATAAGTACTCAGAGAGCAATCGACTCTCCGAAGAGAGAATTAATTCTCTTGCATGTACCTCACTTTATATAGTCTCTGTGATAAAGTAGATAATTTTTTGAAGCATCTTTGGATCTTCATTCCTAATTGAGATTACTATATATTTCGTATATGTTCAAGAATATTTATTTCTATCGCTAAAAGCTCGTCAAGATGGTCGCAGGTATCGGAGTTCATTGGTCTGGCATTCATTCGACATCCATTAAGAATATCTATAAATCTCTTTTTTTCAGCGATATTATTATTATTATTATTGCAGTATAACAGATTCAAAAAATATATAAGTAATGTTTCGCATTAGTATTAGATAATGTATGGACTTTGCTTATAAAACAGCTGTTTTCCTTTATTAGCTTCTTTAAGTGCAAATTTTATTGTAGCTTTACTCCTCAAGCACTTCTCTAATTTCTTATTTTATATCTACTGAAATTTTATAGATTATTTTTTAAAACATAAAGTTCCTGTCGATTTCCAAGAATTCTAAAAATCATCAGAAATTATTGAAATTGTCTAGTACTACTCGCTTCAAGTTCATTTCTGTGTACCATGAAATGTATGGTTATTCCTCTTTACAAATATTTCATTTAAAAGAAATGAATAAAAATAAAATGATTAAAAATAAATAATTGTAGAAATATAGAGTATTTATTTCTAATTCAACAGAAGGAATTAAAACCGATGCAAGCTTATTATTATTGTTTCTGATGACAACGAAAAATTGAGTATTTCGATATAAAATGTTAGGAAAAGAAATATTTTGAATTTCTATTATTATCTATCTTTGATTTCCTCAGTTATCGACTTGAATGAATTACTTTCATAAACCTCATGTTAGATTTATTCTTGAGAAATTATTATTTTCTTCATTTTCCGAACCTTCATTAATTTACGATTTCCAATAATGCTTTATAGATGAATGTGTTAAATCGAACACATTTTAACATAAACATATTTAAGGTATTCTATTTCACTCAATTCATAAAGACATTTGTTGTAAAATATTTTTTAAAAAAATTTCTGAAAGTAGTGATAATTTTGTTTGATTTTGCATTATTTTCATAAAAAAGATAGGTTTTTAAATTTTAAAATATTGTAAAAACTCCTTTTTGAGTTGTGATATCTGAGGATGTTATTGCGGAATGTTTCAAAATTGAATTTTAGTTCTAATTAAAATTTCGAAAAATTGTTATAGATGCATGCATCCATTAGAGAAAGCATGTTTGTATCAAGTTTGATATCTCTAGATTATCTCCCGATATTCAATGTTTTTAAAATAGAGATAGAGATTAATCATTTTGAAGATTTTTTGAGTATACTTTGAGGAAACAGAAACAGTATTTCTATTTCGAAAAGAGAGAGAGAGATAATAAAAATGAGTTGATTTTTAATCAATTTATTTAAACACCAATCACTTTATATCTAATTTATTTGTTCAGTATCTTGTCTTGGCTTCCAATTTATCAAAAGATGTTGCGCAATTATCTAAACTTTTCTCAATTATAAGTTATTTATTTTGTGCTTGCATATGTATTTTGTTAGCAAAATGTTAGCAATGTCTAAAACTAAATTTTTTCTGCACTACCTTAATTCAGCATTATAAACATTAACAACATGGCAATATTTTATAAATTTTTTTTTAAAAAAAAAAAGGATCGAAGAATTTGTTTGATATAACCATTGTGAAACTTTTGACAAACCTTAATTTTTTTTTCCACAAAGCCTCCTCCTTCCAATTTAGATTTGTGACGAATTAAAAGTTCTGATCCCAATTCGTTTATTCAGAATTACGGGAAACATCTGCATCCAAAGAATTATGAACTTGAATCTTTTGAATCTTTTCTAACTAAACTTGTATGAGTAATTTCCTCGACATTTCATCACTTACTCTCCAATAAAGATGTCATCCCAGCCCTTTCTCACATAAAATTATAGGTCTTGTGAAAGGTATAGAGCGCTATAAATGCTCAGACTTTTAATTCCACAAGTTAGAATTGTATGCGTCATAGTATAGTTAAGAAAACCAATAGTTTTATATTAAATGATACCATTGGCAAACTATAGTTACGAATACCCAACTTCCGCAGATATCCAACGTTTTTACTTTATTTGGATTTGGATAACTTTTTTTGGATTTTTGATGATATTTTTTGAGGAAGATTCATTGCTGATATGAGATTAATATACAAATATCAGAACATTAAATATGTATTTTTGGAGCTTTTTCTCTGATAAATTTTAGCAAAGCTTCACAAAAAACTAATTTGTAGTCAAAAGATTTACATATCGAATTTCCTTCATTTAAATTATTAGATCTGAATTATATGACTTACAAGCTTGTATTAGAAAATCAAATATGCATTCCGGGCGCTTTTTTTCTAATTAGTTGTGACTAGAGTTTGACAAAGAATTAAATTTGTAATCAAAAGGTCACATAACAAATTTTATTTATTTAAGATATTAGATTTGAATTATATGAGTTAGAAGCTTTTGAATTATAGGGTTTACATACTTGAGAACAACGCTTGATACATACTTGCGGCCAACCGCTTGATGGAATGAATTCCAAATTTGATACAGATTTACATTATAAATGAATTAAGTTTTATCTGCTTTTGTATTTTGGGATTATCGTGCTTCAGTGTACTCGGAAAGCTGGACAGACAGACTTCCTGATAACAGATTTAATTCAAAATTTGATGAAAGTTGTCAAATTTGGTGCTAAGACCATATACCAAATTTCATTATTCTAGTCCAAAGATTTTTATTTATTTATTTATCATTTACACAAACATAATTCCAAAAACGTATTTTTAGACTTAGAAAGGTCTGAAAAATGGATATCCGTTAAAATTTCGAGTTCGAAGTTTTCAACAATTATAATTTTTTTTTATATTTCCTTCTCTTGAAAGTGAAAACTGTTATAGTTTGTTACTTTTTTTCTAATTCTTTGTCGGAAAGTCATTTCACTCAAAAAAAAAAAAAAAAAAACACTGATATTAACATCGTTTTATGATTCAGCCGCGAAAGATTATAAATTTTTTATGACGCAATTAGGTAAATTCTATTCTGATGCCTACGACGCCCCCGTTTCCATTTAGCAACCCTTTGAATTTGGGATTACGAAGTTGTATATAATTGAATCAATTACAAATGCTGGTCGAACTGTGACGCATTTGTGTTAATTCTTATGCATTCATGAGCATGAGCATTCGTGCCTTCTGAAAGTATGAGTTGCATTACAAAATTGAACGTTCCGCAGAAAACTATAAACTTTTTTAAGTGAGTGATATTAACCCTTTTTTTTATATTTACGTAATAAGTTCTCTTCTGTAATAGAAAAGAGAAATCAGATACTGAATTTTGATTTCTCATTAATTTTTATTAACTATTTCAGTTTTCAAATATTGACAACTTATTTTAAGGTTGCTTCATGAATGAATGTTGTGTAGTTCTTAGTTCTTGTTGTGTAGTTCTTGTGTAGTTATAATTAATCCAATCATATACAGTTTAGATATACCGCAAGACTTTTTTATAATGGATTTCCTAATTTTGAACCACGGGCAAAAATTTTCCAAATTTGTGCACCACACCAACGAGTGACATTTAACCGATCCGATTTGAGGTGCATCAGATGTTGGAAATATGCCTCGAAGCATAATCTTTCGAGTCCTCATCACCCTCAAGTCTTTATATTCTGATGCAGTACACTGAACGGTTCTAATGACGATTGGTTGAAAGTACAGCGAAGAATGGATGATAAGAATTTAATTTATCGATTGACCTATATTCAATCCATAATATGTCTGATTTGAATTGCTGAATTAAAATACTGAAACATAAAGATGCCATTAAAGCAAATTAACACTATTAGTTAAATCCAAATCCAAATAATAGTGTTAATTCCTCTCAACATTCATTCTGCAGTATAAATGTCGTTCAACCTATTCCTTGGATTCCGAAATGATTGGAATTGCGACTGGGTTATCAATTTATTTGAAATGAAGGGGCAGAGATTGATAGGCCGTTTATTCTCACAGCTGTTTCAAGAATTCTTAGACAATGAATTTCACCTCTTCGGCTTCATTTATTTTTCAATGCGCTTGAAGATATTAAAACAATTTAATTTTTTTTCTGTTTATTCCCGATTAGTGATGACTAAGAGGACTTGAGCAAAAAGACGTAAAAATATTGAGTTTTTATCACATTCTTATCCTTTTTCTTTTAGCTTAAAACTCCACCATTAAAAATATTTCATAATGAATCATATATACATCAGAGCGATAATCTAAATGTGTTCAAAGGAAGAATGCTAGCTCTGTTAAGAACAGTGTTAAAAGAACCAATTCGAAGATTCTTGGGGCACATTTAAAAATAGGTATCCTTCCAAACTGAAGGTTAAAATTCAAAATTTCCTCTAATGTTAAATAAGTTATTAAAAATTTGCTATTGATCTTTTTTCAAATTAATTGATTTATAAAGAAGAAATGTTGAAAAAGGAAAAGAAGAAGGAATTCTCTCCTCTGAACTTTCTCACATACATTTTAATAAAGATGTTATCCCTCTCCCCTCTCTAAAATAAAATATGAAGTTTGAATAAGAGAGTGAACGCCTTGAGTGTCCAGGATTTTATTTTCAGTTCAGCTCATGAAAATTGATTGTTATCCTTTTCCCCACTCTAAAATAAAATATGGACTTTGAGTAAGAGTGGGAACGCCATGAGTGTTCAGGATTTTATTTTCTGTTCAGCTCATGAAAACTGAACACATCCTAGTATAGAAAAGAATATCGGTATACGTGCGTAATATTAACCAACCATTCGAGAACTATTGTTATGAAATTGGCAATTTTTGTTGACCATTAACCACTGGTGCGCTGTTAATACATACGCAGCAGAAAATCGAATATGTATTTTTGACGTCATTAACACTACCTATTATGACGAGAATTTGATATTGAACTAAAACTAGAGTCACCAGATCACGTACCAAATTTGGCGTATTTAAGTCATTACACTTTTCGTGTCTACATGCTTATGATAGAACAGACAAACGGATGCGTTTATCTGCAAAATAAAGAATGACACAGTCTAAACCTTTATGCATTATATTCAAAATTTGATATCTAAATTTCAAATGGTATACCTGTGAACCCTATTTTATTTACTCTTTTCGTTAAACAATTTCTATGTAATGTTATATTCAGGCTTCCGAAGGACAGACTTTTTTCTCAATGGATATTGTTCAGAATTTGATAAAAAAACTTCTCATTTTGTGTAAAGACCATATTTCACATTTTATACGCCCATCTCAAAGCGTTTTTGAATAAGAGTGCTCACAGGCAAATATAACTTCAAAGATATTTTTTTCACGGTCAAGGAAATCTGAAACTGGAGATTTGTCAAAATCTCTGTTTTGAGGTGTGTGTGTATGTGTATGCGTTTTTTTTTGGGGGGGGGGAGGGACGGAGGATTAAAAGAAATTCTCTTTGGTTGTTCCATATACGAGAAAGCAATAAAAATTATTTAGAAAGGAAAAGAGAATTATGGTTTGATAACCAGAATAATAAGGAGCCTTTGAAGCATATATGAAGCAGCAGAGAAACATTGCTTTTATAATACAGGTAATTTTTTCAATGCATTCAAACAATATTGCTGACGTTGAATTCTTCCCAGTCTTCTCTATTCATATTTATAGTTAATTTTTTTGTTGCTTTGGGGTTGGTAATTGGTAAATGTCTTAAACAGAGTGAGGAAATGGGATTTAATAAACAAGTGGTATCTAAATTTGAATGAGATATTCGATTTCTCAGTAAAGAGAAAGAAAATGGACAAATTTTACCCAAAAAAAGATAGTTTCATAGCAACTTCCAGTAATGGTAAAATATTTGCAAGGTCATTAATCTAGCCACTGTTTTAAAAAAGTTATTACTTTTTATTAGATTAGAACTAGAGTAAAAACATTTCGAAAAAAAATCATTCAATAAAAATGCAATTCCTTCAAATTAAAAAATCTTTTTGTTCATTTGAAATAGCAAAGTATCACAAAAGCCTAGAGAAATGGATAAATTTTGAAAAATTCTTCAATCAAACATGATATTATGCCACATATCATTAACAATTATTCCTTAAATGTTGGCTATATAATAGTTGAAACACGATTTTTCGCCTAATGTATTATTTGGATAGCATTTATTAAAAAGAAATGTTTGCTTATCAAATGATTTTAAGATGCATAAAACTGAAATGAGGAATGTTTTCGTATTACAATGCCGTATGCAATCTAGGTTATAATATAATTATTTGAATAGGGAAGTCTGCTTGCTAAGAGGATAAAATTGTCTATTGTTTGAGAATCATTTGAAACAATGACCTGCAAATTGCAGAATCACATTTTTAAATCAGCCTAATTTATTCTGTTGGAATTAAAATTAAATAAACACATATTGTTTAATAATATTCTGGATATCTAAACATAACTTTTGAGTTTCTAAAGTAATTCGTTATCACCCACATTAATTAAAGCATAAGTTGGAATTAAGTTCTTTTAATCTTTTAAAAAATAACAATATTACAGGGTTAGCAAGAAATAAGTTACCCATTTCAGAGGGCACTAAAAAGCGTTCTATTGGTCCAAATAAGATAAAGTTTGAACTACAGATTATTTAGATGATGCGCTTTACATTTATTAATTAGAAAAATTAGTACAAAAATTCACCAATGATGCTGTAACACAAATGGCACTTATTTGCATATATTGAAAACTTAATTTTTCTTTGGATAAAACGAAGGTGGATTCTGCACGAACATTAGTTTGTTCTCTATTCATTGTGTCTGCGTTGTAAGAAAAAGTGCTACTGGTGAAATTGTTCTACCAGAACCAACCAAACTCGGTTGCGGCTCTAAAGTAATTGCATCGTATGAAGCAGATAGAAGAGGTCCAATGTTTCCAGGTGCCCTAAGCAAGATGATGCAGAAATTTCAAAAAACTGAGCAACTTGGCATTCTCCCAGGTAGGGGAAGAAAAAAAACTCCTGTCTTCCAGCGTTGGAAATGTTGCGACCGCACTCGTTGAAGTCAGCAGTCAGTCGCCGCATAATAGTGTGAGTTTGCCAGTTGTTCCCGTGTTCTGGATATACCGTATTCAACTGTACGAAAAATCGTACGGCATATTTTGCATTTTTATCCATGCAAAATCAAGTCTGTGCACTTGTTTCAGGACGGGGTTTTAGAGTAAAAACTATTGCATTTCAGTTCCTTGATCGAATGGTGGTTGACAGAACTTGGCCATGGAACAAACATTCTGTGGAGTGATGAGGTCCACTTTTGCCTCAATGGGCAAGTTAACATGCTCAACTGTCGAATTTGGACAGAGAAAAACGCTCACTTTATCCAGGAACAACCCTTGCATCCTGAAAAAATGACAGTATGGTATGGTTTTACAGCTACCTTTATCATTGGACCGTATTTAACTCCAAATAACTTCAAATGGAGTCCAAACCTTTTCCGTCACAGAACAACGGTACCATGATATACAGAGGGATTTTGTAATCACTACTCTTCTACAGCGTGGATGCCTACAAGACATAATTTTCAAGCAGGATTTTCGACCACCTCATGTTGATCGTCGTGTAAAGAGATTGTTAATACAGCATTTCACAGAAACACGAGTTATCAGCCATCATTTCCCAATAGCATGGACTCCTCGCTCGCCGGATATTACTCCTTACGACTTTTAGTTGTGGGGTTATTTCAAGGACAATAACTACCGTCAAAGGTCATCATATCTACCAGATATGAAGGACAACATTTGGCGCCATATTCTTAATATTCTGGCAGACTTACTCTGGTTATCTATAAAAAATATGGTTCTCCGATTAGAGCGTATTGTTAAAAATGAAGAAGGATATATTGAGGAATTTTAATTTTATTTTTTTAAGAATTATAAACCATATTAAATGGTTTTATGCGTATTACAATGCAACCTAACGGTGAATTTTTGTACTCATTTTTTTATTTAATAAGTGTAAAGTGCATCATCTAAATAATCTGTAGTTCAAATTTTATCTCATTTGGATCAATAGAACGCATTTTAGAACTTTCTGAAGTGGGTAACTTATTATTTGCTAACCCTGTATATGTTAAATAGATTTCAAACTTAATTTTTTTATTTGCTATTTTTTAAATTATCGGAAAGAAAACTGCCTGAAAGTTACTTAAAATAATATTTTAATACATATGTTTTTAAAGATTTTTTTAAAATGGAATAAAATTTTATATATTTATAACGTTAACGTACGTGACACAGAAATTACTTTTATTACTTATTATAGAATAATAATCATCTAATGTAAACAATTCATTTCAGATCTCTTGATTGAATGTTTTCAATCCTGCGTTTAGTTCGCTGCTTTAGTTAATTAATGGATCTGCAAAACATTATTAGAAATGGAAAAAAAGGAATCGCCGTATCACCAAAGCCTCTATTCAGCCAGAGGAAAAAGAAATCAAGATGATAGAAATAGGTATGAAACAGAAGGTTTAATTTAGCTCAAAGCTCGTTTAACCATCTTCAGATAGGATTGCTATGACTTATCAATGAAAATCGATGCTCATATCTTCCTAAACTATAATCTCACAAAAAAGATTTATCTCACAAATCAAAAATTATCTTTTATTAATATTCTGTACAAGAATTTTTCTTTTACATTTAATAATTTTTTTGATAGACTACTTGTAATGAGGTTTTTAGTGTTATGATGAAATCCAAACTCATCCATCAAAGCAATGAATCATGTGCTTTTGCCAATGTTAAAACTAAGGTTTAAAAATTTGTTTACCTTAGACATGGATTTGGAACTGAAATTCTCATTTACGCTTTTATTTAACAGTATATATATTTTTTAATTCGAACGAGTAGAATCTTAAAGCAGAAAGATTAAATTAAATTCGTGTCTTTCAGTCTCATCAAACGACAAAACGAAATTCTTAAAAATGCATTTCAAATTAATAGTTTAGCAGAAAAAGTTAATTAATTGGCGAGCAAGTTTATTGCCAAAGACGTCTGGTAAAAGTTTGCTCTATATTTCCTTGCATTATGTGAAAATAAATGGAAGAAAGAAACATGAAAAATTAAATTTCATAAATTAAATTTTAACTTAAATGTCTGGCTAAGGGATTATTTAGGCCAGTGGAAACCTGGTATAGATCTTCTAAGAATACATATAGACCTTCTAAGCAAACAAAGTGTATTAATAAAAAAAAAGAATTAATGAAATACGAATGATTTAGCTTCCAAAGTGATGTGTTAATTGCCTTTAAAAATAAAAATAAGTGACAGGTATTGACAATTTAAGATCAGTAAAATAACTTCTCAAATTTGAAAAAAAAAATATTAATTTAAAAAATTAAAATTTTTATCAATCCTTCACCATTCGATAATTTTTTCATAATTTTTTTGTAATTTAATATAAAATTTGCTTATTAGTTAGTTAGTTTGAAATATGTCTTGATCTTATATGAAATCTACATTATCACTTTTATTTCTTAATTAGATTTAAATATGAGCTCCATTCAAATAAAAAAATGTATTATACAAGTTTTATAAGATTAATTCTTTATTTCAATTTTTAAAATTTTCGGTTATATTTGTCCAGCGTTGTCATTTTTTTCCTTTGAGTTCTAAATATTTTTCAAATATGGATTTGAAGACTAAAATTCCATAAGCAAAAGTTTGAAAGCAAATTAGTAGTTAGAATTTTTAATCAACAATAATTATCAGTGGAAATCTTTTAACTGCTATAATAGTGCAATTATTAATTCTTGAGATTGCGCTGAATTTTATTACTTTAATTCTTTTCAAAATTTCGTATGAAGCCTTACAACAAAATTGCAGATTAGTATGAGGGAATTGAATCAAATTTGCTAAGAGGATGGAGCACTATTTCTAAACCAAGATGAATTTTTCTTCACTGTACTATGAAGTTGTAACAAAAAAGAATTCTTTTAACGAAAATTTCTTTTTTATATTCACATTACCACTCACAATTTTTAAAAACATTATATGCATTTTTAATTATTGAATTTATTTATTATCTTGATTTCATTTTCTTTCTTGTTTAGATTTTAAATGAAATTATATTTATTTTTCCAAATTTTGAAAAAAACACAGAGGGAAAAAAAAAAGATCACATCAACCAAACGGCAATTTTTTTAATGGAATGAATACCATTTTCTTCGGTTGGTATACTTCGTAAATAGTAGTAAAAACGCAAAGTTTGTGAAATTAAAACGGAACATAATAGGATGACACTATAAATTATGAATTTGGATGATTTTATGGGAGGTCTGAAAATTCTAAAAGTTGGAGGAAAAAAACACAAACGTAATCAATTTTTTTACCGTCTTTGATAAGAGACATCCTTATTTAGAATTATATGAATCGCCCTAAATTTTCAATTCTTGAGCAGCCATATCTAGATTATCGAATAAGAAAATTGGGCGACTGGTGTTCAGCTCTGAGGGGGGCGGAATTGTGGCATTTTCAGATAATTCTGTGCTTTTTTTAAAAAAATTCTTAGGCAATGTATTCGAATGCATTAAAATTAAAAATCACTTAATTTCAGAATGTTTGTTTATCCTTCTAGTTTTTATTTCACTTGAATATTATTGTAGACAGTTTTTATTTTATTATATTTATTTATTTATCTTGCAATTGGCTGACAGACTCACCAATCAAAATCCTTACCAACTTTATATTTCAGTCTTAGAATGCGTTAAAAATTTTTAAAAATAAAAAAAAATTAATACACAATTTTTGTTATAAAAATATTATAAATAATGCCATAAAATTATTTTTTCTATGTTTATTTAAACGATTTAAATTTTAAAATTTTATTTCATATAAAAACAACTCCTTTGAAGGAGATCTGCAGTTAAGTACCTCTTTATATGAGTTTCTCATGATATTTGCATTTAATTTAAAATAAACTAAAAATATCTTATTCTCCCATTTTAATTCCAAACTTCACTACTTAACTTGCATAGCTTAATATTCCTCAATGAATTTATGAATGTCCTCTTTTTCTAAGTTTATTCTGAGTACATTTAATAGCTTTTTATTGGCTGATTTGTGCATAAACGGACCACCCTAAAAACTCGCAATACCACAGAAATTTAATGACAATCTTGAAGGCATGCTCATATTCTTCGGAATTGAGACTCAGAGTGTATAATGCGTGTAATCTGCTGTTGCCTTTAGCAGTCAGGTACAAATGCTGGATCACGGCCCAGATCCGTGATTTTTATTCCCCACCGGCTGCATCGGATGCCCCCACCATCCTTCAAACAGCAAGACGCCCGGACGTTCCGTAAAAGCGGTGCTAAAACAAAAGGAGATGTAGCCCGAGACGTGGTAAGGAGGGTGGGGGCGCTGCACATTCTGAAGCAGAACAAAGACCGGGCGCCGCGTTAATTGGCCCCCACACCTATTCCCCACCCCCTTTTGTTCTTCCCCTTAAAAGTTCAACAGAGTGGTCTGCCTGCACCTTATTCTCTGCCCCCCCCCCCCAAGCTTTAATTAAAAGTTAAACACTTACTTTGACAGAGCTGGAACCTGACGGGTTCATTACCGCCATTTTGGAGTGCCCAAAAGATTATGAAGCGCTCAACAATGCGTCATCCATCAGGGATTAATGTTTGTGCGAGGAATAGAGCGGTAATTATGTTAAGTCCGACACTCGGGCGTTCTTGTGGGGGTGCATGAGGGGGGTTGGTTGCCGGCAGTGTGACGATACTACACCAAAAAGGAGGGGATCCGTTTTAAAAGCCTTAAACGTGGTCTCTTTAAATGCTTTTACAAGTTATCATCAGACGGTGAGGTTTCTAGCGCAAGGATACATCCGGTGCGCGGCGCAGACATATCCGATACAATTAGAGAAGTAATTTTGAGTTCTTCCTCCCGCCCGGGTTTCCACTTTTCAAACTGCGAGAGGAGAAATTTTGGCGTGATTAATTGCTCGGGAGTTGCAGTTCCTTCATATTTTCAGAGGGGTGGAGGGGAATGGGGAAGGGGGTTGGCTCAGTTAATTAACGCAAAAAGAGAAGCTTTGGCTCGATTCGCCATCAATTTTCATAGCTTGTAATGTCTTCGGTTTTAAAGGATATTGTTGTGGTTTGCTCTATGAGTGATGAAATGCCAGGAGCGCCTTTTGGCAATAATTGATTTCCTAATTGTTACAGATAATATTTAGGGAAAGATGGCCCCGCAAGTGGGATAGGAGATGGGCTGGTCCCGATGCTAATTAGAAAAACGAGCCGTAAGCTTTAAATGTAATGGAGGAGGTAGTATTAAGTATTGTTAATAGCTCATCATTTTTAAAGTTGAAAGAGTTTCCTAATAACTTTTAATTCTTTCTTAGCTCTCTTGAAACCATTACCACCGGTGGGAAAATGTGGTTGTCTTACACAGTTCAATTTTGAGCAGTTTATGAATCATAGGGGTAAAAGAATCTGGTTTCTGTGCATACTTAGAAAGAAAGAAATTTCGGTTTGAT
This sequence comes from Argiope aurantia, assembly GCA_026543865.1. Classification (NCBI taxonomy): domain Eukaryota; kingdom Metazoa; phylum Arthropoda; class Arachnida; order Araneae; family Araneidae; genus Argiope; species Argiope aurantia. The sequence continues at coordinate 45,963 of JAPMOR010069221.1, read as the reverse complement.
TTTCCTGGAATTCCATTTAAATTTTCATAAGTCATTACTGATTCAATATGATTACTTTTTAATAGAATTGCAAATGACTTTTAAGTTTAGATGATTTCGATAAGCTGTTAGCATTTTCTTTTTTCAAATAATATTAATGGCATATAAAAATGATTTTATTATAGCTGACATTTTTTGAAATATCTATTTCATACAAATTACAAAAGAATATTTTACTTTTTTTTATTTAGCCGTATAACTTTATTAGAAAAGAGCAATAAAAATAATTCCTCAGTATATTTTCACATTAAAAAAAGGAATAAAAAATATTTGGCTAGTAAAAATTGCCCAAGAGGGGTATTTGATTTAAAATTACCATATTATATGACAATTTGGAAGAGGGGAGATATGCTTTCAGAATAAAACGTTATCATTTTTTCCCTTCAAGTGTTTGATACGTATTTCAGTTCAAATTTACTTATTATGTGAAATACTATTTAATTCATGCAGGAAAATGACGTATATTTTTGTAAGCATACATACAACTACCAAGAAAAACTCATTCATTTGACTTTAATTGCTGTTCAAATTGGTTAGCATTACTTTAAAATTCATGAGAAAGAATGAATTAATGACCACATTTGTGTAAAGCTTAATTCATCACGATTTTCAAAAGAACTGTATCAGAATCTTATAAATAAATCAATGTGACATTATCATGAATGATAAGAACAACAATTTTAGCTTCAATTAAATATTTCCCTTCGTGCGTTATTCATAGTAATCATGCTTAGTTATTGCGAATTATCTGAGATACAAATATTTCTAATTATTAAATAATTCTCAGAAATGTTATATAGCTCCATTTATTTAGTTTAATTAAATTAACATTACAAAGCCGTATAAGAACCATTTTTGGAAATGGCAATGAGATTCGATAACGAGGGCGACTCCTGAAATGGCATCCCTTTCAAAACTTCTTTACCTTGCAGTGTTAACATATAAATCTTGAAGTAAATATTCTATTACAAAACCATCCTGCGCCTTACAAAAGATGAAAGATATAGTTAAGGGAAATTATTATTTACATATGTAAGTTAAATTTTCTTATGAATTTCATCTTAGAAAGAAATTAAAGATTTTTATTCAAGAAAAATAAACAGATGTTTAAATTGCACCAATATTAGGCTTTTGTACTCGTGTGTTATATCTGGCATTTTATTTTAACGTTCTTGATGGATTTCAATTGTTATAAAAAACACAGAACTTCAATTCAAATTAACTTTTAGAAGTTCAATCAGTAGATTATTATATTTTTCAGTTTCAAATGATTAAAAGCAACTCATTCTAACATGTGAAATATTACTTATCTAATATTAGAACTGTTCCTAGGTAAAAGGTTAAACTAAATTATATTTCTTATTTGTTTATTACGGTGTTTAGAGGAATGGGCTGGTGGAAATTTGCTCTGTTGCATAAACTATTGACATGCATAAATTTAAAAAAAGAAACAATCATTAAATTTGCGTAAAAAGTTACTGAGAGGCTAGCAAAGCCGATTATTTCAATATCGTAACTTGTTCAAGACATCTTAAAAAGATCATGTTTTGAATGCTTCAAAAGTATGCGTTGAAATAAGGGATGAAATAATAATATGCGATAAAAATAACCATTTCTATAAAAAAAACAAGTTAATTTTTCTCAGAAAATAAAAGCCAATTTCATAGCTTTTATAAGTTGTCTTCTTTGAATAGATGTTATTGATTCCATCCATTTAATTTTATTAAGCATATAACTCAACAAATATTATGTTTTATTTTGGTAAGTAATAATACTGCACATAATATTAGTTCAGCATATTTTTTTTATGAAATAAAAAAGATTAAAAAAATTAGACATAACTTGGTTTCTATAAATTTATTTAACCACTTTGATTGATGATGTTTCTCGTTATGTCTAATACTCCCTCAGAGAAGCATGTTTAAATCAACGGAAATGGTTTGTCTGAAACTTTCTTGCATACTCTATAGCAAATGTAATTGTATATTATTAACCGTATGACACAAACGAACAAGAGTTACATAAGATCCTATAAGAGTGCGATCTTTGGCGATTAATCGTTATTATGTGGTTATTACAGAAATACCAAAAAAAACCCGAATACATATCTTTTAGACATCTTTTTTTCTCTCTCTCTCTCTTACTGGCAGGACCTAAAATTTGAAAAAAACACAACAAAAGTCACTAAGTCACATTCCGAATTTCATTATTTAAATCACTGCGTTTTTAACTATCTTATTTGCATGCAATCAAAAATGCAACTCGACAGATGATCAATCCCTTGCCGGATTTGGTTCAGGATTTGATATATAATCTATATTTTGAATTCTAAATCTGTGCACTGTATTTTATTCATACAGCCTTTTTTGTGTGGTAGTTATCGTGTTACTTTGTATTTCGACAGCCGGATGGACAGACTTTCTCTGAATGAATTACCTAAAACATGTATTAAAATCGTATTTTTTTAAAAAAATTCACATTTTTATATAGAAATACAATGAATTTTACAAGACAAATATTTTGAAACATTTTACCGACTATAAGTTTCATAATGGTAAATACTGTTTAATACAGCAATCGCCTTCACAGACATTGGTTCATAAAACT
>JAPMOR010069221.1:0-43217 GCA_026543865.1 Argiope aurantia | reverse complement strand
TTTTTTTTTCAAATATTGACTAATTAATTAAATTTTTCCAGTAATTTCTATTTGGTCTCCAAATCCGACACCATGGCGCCAAGCTCTGATATTACTGATACGACACCCTATCGTAAATAATATAAGATATATATAAAATATGAGAAAATAAGTAGGAATAGAATTTTAAAAAATTTTGCCACTTAATATTTAATTCTGTTATATATATATACATATTTATATTAATTGTAATTATTTGATAATAATAAACTAAAATAAAAAAAATATTTTGTTGACGTAAGTAAGAATTGACTTAACATTTTTTTATATATTACTTGTCTATTACAGCTTTAATTTGATGTTTAATTGAGCTGACTAAAGTTCTTCCTTTGTTATTACAGGATCCCAGGCAACAATTATAGCCTCAATTAATTCTCTTTTATTTGACGAAAGCTTCCTGTGTGCAAGAGTTTTCAAATGGTGCCATAAGTTCTCAATAATTTTGAAGTCAGAACTGTTTCCTGGCCATGATAACAATTCAATGCTCTTTGTACTAAAGCACTCTTTTGATATTTTTACATTGTAGCAAGGAGCTGAATCCTGCTGAAAAATAAATTATGCTTTGTTGGGAAACAGATCACTGGTGGGAGGTGTAAATTTTGACTCTAGAATAGCGTCAATGTATTTTCTTTCATTTAATGTCCCATCGATAACATGAAGGAGACCAATATCGTTTACTGACATGCATGACGAAATCAAAACACTGACTGAATTCTTCATAGTTGCCTGAATGCAGTCAGGATGTAGTTCTTCGTCTATTCTATGTCTCACCTATTTTCACCGTCACTTCCGAATAACAATATGTTTGTTTCATCACTCCGAATAAATTATTGTGCTTACTGATCAGTCTGTCCAATTAATGCGTCCCTTTGATTACTGTAATCTTTTTATATGTTGCTTAAATTGAGATAAAGATTTTTTCGTTCAATTCTACCTCTTAGTTCAACATCTAATAATTTTCTACTGATTGATCTTGAACTGATATAAATGCCAGCTGATGGCCGCTGATGACATTCTTCTATCTTGGAGACAAAGTAGTTTTATTTTTCTGTCATCAGATGTAGTTCATCTTTTTTAGCCATTTACTGCTTTGCTTTTTTATTGAATTTGTCTCCTGATATCGTAAACAAAAATTTCGGATTCCAGATGTAATCACTGAACCGCCCACCTGTCTTGCAATTTCAGCAAATGAAAGACCCCATTCATGTATCACAATAATCTTAATTCTCTTTCTAAGAGTCCAATATATTTTTTTCATTTGTGATTCTTGACTAAATATTAGAAATATTTACAAAATTCCAACCGTATATTAAAAAGTTTAACAAAACTTCTAACTTGCAATTTATTTACATAAAAAACAGTCATACTTTTACGGAAAAAGCAAAATAATGACTTTTCCAACTTTAAACATGATGTCAGCTTCTGTTAGCAGTTAATAACATTTGATTGGTTCCCAAAACAAGAACAGTGATTTGCAAGGAAAGTTAAAATAACAATCCACTAAATCACTTTGCTTGTTATTCAGATTAAATTACTTTTTTGTATTGTAAATATTTTAATTTTGCTTTTTTTATTGAAATCAGCATTTAATTCTCTTTAAAATAATATGTAAGAGTTTACATTTTGTGAAATGTAACATTTTCTATAAGCATACAAAGTTAGAAAACATAAAATTTTCAAAAGTGTCCACAATTTTGACCACCACCGTATATATATATATATATATATTGCAACAAAATGACTAAAATAATAAAATTATCTAAAAAACATTCGTTCATTAATCATTGATTGATAAATTCTTTAGTAATAGCAATTGGTATCGAAAGTTATAAGATAATAATAAATTTAAATCAAATGAGATTAAAAAAAAACAATTTTATAGGATCTGCTAAGTGGGAAGCAATTTAATTGATTAGATAATCAATATATCAGTATGTAATAAATAATTAAATAATTATACTAAAATTAATTTCGAAATCAGTTTAATAATTCAGTTCAAACACGCATTCCAGTCCTAATATTTTATAATGTTGTTTTACAAGAAAAATGGCTTTTACTCTCAAAATATATCTTCTTTTTGTCTACGAGATATATTTAATTTGCCTAGTTTAGGTTGTTTATGAGATATTTCTAGTGTTCTTTTCTTTTATAATCTTATCAGTTGCATTGATATTCTGAGTTCTATAAACTTCACTCTATCTGTAAGATCTTTAAGAATCCAGAGTACTTTTTCAAATATTTATTCTAATTTTAACTATGTTAAAAGGTTCTCTTTGTATAAATTTTATAAGACTTTTAAGGATCTCTGGAAAATTTGACATACATCATATGACTCCAAAAGTTTTTAAAGCGACTTGTTCTCAAGTTTTTTCTACTTAACCTTTTTTTCTTTTTTATTGACTTTATTATTATTTTTAATTCTGACAACACATTATTTTTAACTATTCACATTGTGACATTTACATTTACTCATACTTTTATGTTGATATTTTGCTTATGTGTATTTCACTGTTTGAAAATTGCTTGTATTTTTATTTATATATTGTTTAGTATTTAGTAATTCTTTATTCTATGCTATTCTTTTTTAGTGTGTGCAGAGAGACGACACTCTTTATAACTTCATTATGAGGTATATGTAAATAGACGAGTTTGAAGAACAATTATTTAATTATTTTCTAAGTTCCACATTTCACAAGACAAACCAAATACGAAAACGAAAATACACGATATTCATAATAGATTCTAATAATGATTCCCAAGGAGGATCATGGGAAATATGCCTTGATGTTAATAAGGTAACGCCATTTGTTATATCAAAAGGAAAAGTAACATGTGTATTTTTGATGCACTCTGCAAATGGGAATAATCTCTGTAGTATGTTTATTTCAAATAAATAAATAATGAAGTCTTTTTCATAAATGTATTTATTTGAAATATGCAAGTGATTATTTTTAATCGACTTACCTGCGTCCTTTCTCAGTATACCAATCCTTAGCATCTGCTTAGTCGGAAATACGTTACTGAAAAAGACGTCATGTTTTCTTTCCCGTATACAAAATGATTATTGGATTTTAAAATTAAATTTGGTAACCACTTCACTTGACTTCTGTAAAGTGAGAACCATCCAAAATAACTGCAGTTTAACTCATTCAAATATAATTTTTTCGGAAGATGTGTATCTAATGAAAAATTCTAATTCACCTTGCCCTTTAAGAGTATAGGCCCTTTACAGGTGGGAAACTTTTCTTTCATACAGTTTTTAATCCTCGTACGCACCATTCAAAGTTTTACACTTTAAACTAATGCAAATTTATTCATGCGGGGACCGCATCCCAATGAATTACCACACAGACAAAGTGTTTACTTTCAAAAGAAAAGCCAAGTTAACTCCAAATTAAATTTCCACCCCATTTTTCAATGTCGTTTTTCTCAATGGAGAGAGAGAGTCCGCACTTTTAATTGAGCTTTATTATGGCGTTTTAATTCAGTCATTGCGGCTTAGACTCCGGATCTCAGTGTTTACTTTTAACACAAAGATAATATAATAATCGCTACATACCCCTCCTTCTGCAACTACAAACACAAAATCCCGCCTACGAACCGAAAGGAAAAAAAATTATATATATCTAAGCGCCAAGAAAAGAAGAAGAACGCTGTAGAAGCGCGTCGCAAACTTTAAGTCCGCAAAAATAAAGCGTTCTTGGCACACACAATACAGGCGGGATTATTCTGCGAAGAGCTTAAATATTAAACCATTTTTTTTCCTCTTACCCTTTTCATCCTTTTTAATCTTGCTATCTAATATATTTAATTAAGCTCCTAAAAGAGAGAGACTGCCGAGAAAAGAAGTAGTCACCTATATAGGCTCCCAGTTTAGGAGGGGTATGCTTTTACTCCACTAATTTAAGTACCCTCGCGTCTTCTGTAGCCAAGTTTTGTCCCCTTCAAACAAAAGGTGTTCTTTCGCTTAAGCCAATTAATCTGTGTCATTAGACTGCAGAGTAATAAGGGACGATGAAGAGTTTTCGGGCGACGATAAGCAGAAAAATACCAGAGGAAGGGCTGCCAGCCGCCGAGATTATGCTATTAAGAAAATCAAGTAAGAAAGTTGAATAATGGCTGACTCATCAACACGACATAATCAGATCCAGCTGAAAGGTCTGATAACTACTTATTAAGAACAGGAAAAAGTTTGGGAATTCGCAATTTTTTTAAAGGTTGGTTTATGGGGTCGAATAAATGGTGACAGGGGTAAGGAATTTTTATTTTCAAAAGGTGTAGAGAAGCGCAATATCGTTTGATATTGATTATCCATTGATTATTTGTAAGATATATCACATCTTCCAATATTTTAAATGTAAATAATGTTTTTCATTCAATTATGGTATTTCTATGAAATTTATTTGATGAGTCTAAAATGAAGAGATTGTAAATATTAAGAGATGCCGCAGATAAGATGATAAAAGATACTGAAACATTTTTTAGGATTTACATCGGTGTTGCTTCGAAGTTTTTAATAGCAAATTGTTAATTTGTTATTAAAAGTTCATTTAATAAACCATAAATGAGAGTAATAGTTATTTTCAACAAAAAGCTGATAATTTTATTGCATGATTATCATTTACGCTTCTTCGAAATTTTCAGTAGCAAATAAGAATTTATTGCTACATTTTGTCCTACTGTTATTTAATTTTGGAACAATCCGCTAGCATTACAATAAAAAAAGAGCCAGATTTTATGACTCTCATTTGTGTAAAGTAAAGCTATTCAAAAGTAATTTACTTATTTAAGAATAGAGTTTATTTAATAAGTCAAAATTAACAAGATAATTTAAAGGATATTAAATATTTAATTTTTTTTTACAAAACCTTCCATTTATACAAAAAAAATTATTTGGGCTGCTTCGGAATTTAAAAGGACAAGGCATGTAATTTAAAAAAGATTTCAACTGTGAAATTTTCATTAGCAAATGAACGTTACGTAGTATTTACGATATTCCTCACTAAAGGGACCCAATGCTAATAATGTCTATCATAAATTTTAAATTAATAAAAAAAATTAATCTCACTTTAAGAATTGAAATTGATTTTCTAAAATTTCGTCATTTTTGAGGCATTTTTAGATTCCCTTTCATTTTATTTTTTAAATAAAAAAATTATGAATTTTAAAAAATAATAATGAATGAATATATATTAACACGTCACTCATAAAATTAAAAAAAATATTTTATTACATCAATTATACAGATCTTTATAAATAGTAATGAGTAAAAGATTTGAATTTAAATTTGTTTTTCATATTACTTTTGTTTTTTGTTGCGATACATTTTCTGCCAGAGTAGGCGAAGTTAAAGGTATTTCTATAGAACATACATTTCATTCAAGTGACAATATTCAATAAAATATATTAAGTCTATTGTTAAATAATAAATAGTCTAAATCCAAATGTTTGATTAATTATATCAAAAAATTTTGTCACGATTCATGTTCAACTTTGATTCCGCATTTTTTCCCACAAAAATTTGAGGATTCGTTCTTAAGAGTGATTATCTATTCATGATTCAAAGTACTGTCCATCACTAGTTACTGTTTCTCTCCACCTTTTTGATAGTTGTCGGATACCACCTCTAAAAAACTATGCGTCTTTTGAGGCGTTCCACGAAATGATTCATTTTTGGATTTCTTCATAAGAGCTGAATTGCTGATCCGCAAGGTCATGTGCCATCGACCAAAACAAAAGGTAGACCGAAGGAGCAACGTCTGGAGAATACAGAGGGTGAGGTAAGATCTCCCATATCAGCGTTTTTAAGTATGTTTTTACCTGTCGAGACATGTGACCCGAACATTATCATTCAGGGCGATTTGTCATGTCTTCCTTGGTTTTATCGCCGTTTTTCCACCAATGCTCAGTTCAAATGCATCGATTGTGTTCGATACCAATCTTCGGTAATGATTTCACAGGAGATTGCTGCACTTACTATATCACACTGAAAAGGTCCCACCAAAAGCAGAATATAATCTTGGCCCCATCGCCATTCAGTTTGGAGCATTGAAACCACTCATGTTACATATTTTCATTAAGAGCAGACTCACCATAAATGAGAACATTCGGTGAACTTCAGCCTTAGGTTTCTTCAAATAAAAGCAGAAAATCAAAATTCTCCGGAAATGACGAGAATTTTTCCGGAAAGCTGATATCTTCGATTGAGAACAAATTTATAATGCAAAAACAAATTTACTAACGTGATACTGTTTTTATGCTAACAGATGTCCGAGCTTTAGTGTGACAATTTTGGTGTACCTATTTCTATCAGCACATATCGCTGAAACCATTTATCGAAGAAAGACGGAAGCAGAGTTGTACACCTAATAAAAAATAATTTAGAAATGAACATATTTTTCCTTTAATTTAAAAATGCAATTGTATTATTAGAATTTATTCATTTTTTTTTAAAAATTTATTTTACTTAATTGCTTCTTGCAGAGCCTTTACTTCTGTTTATTTAATAACTTGTTTATTTCTAAATGTAAAGACACGAAATTCTAATATCGGTTACCGAGAAGGATGAGGCATGGATTTAATGAGACATGCATTAAAATATTAAATAAGTTTGTATTCATTTTACATGATTTTTGATAAAAATATTTTTTGTAAATACTGAGAGGTACAAAGATTACATTGTATTCATATAATTGTTAATTTTCTTCGAGATAATGCTAGAATTTATACAGTTTTTAAAATTTAATACCGATTATTCACTTTTAAATCCCTTTCAAACCATTACAAAATGGAACATAAAATCGAAAATTAAAAGGACTTTTATATTAAAAAAATATGAGGAATTTTAAAATCTAATAAATTTGAATGTGACTGATTCTTTGATTGCATTTTTCTCTTAGAATTCTAACTTGAAATAAGTAACAATATATTAGTATAATTTTTCCAAAAGATTATCTTGAAACTCACAATTAGTATTTTAATATTAAAATTCTGATAGAAAATCATTATTATTAAGAAATAAGAACGTTGAAATTAGAAAAAAATCAATGACTTGAAATAAAAATATATATATATATTTAGTAACACATTCTGTGCTGTCATTTTTTTAAATTAACTAGTAACTTCAAAATATTACTAAAAAGAATAAAATATACATTCCACAATATTTTTCTCAGTTTTCATGCATATTCCTCCGAATAAATTTGAATATTCTCAAAATAAATTGTCTTGAACAACAAAAGAGTTCATCAAACATTAATTACTTTTACAATTTTTTAAACTGTTGTTTTTTCTAGATGGAATAATTACATTTTATGCATTCTAGATTGTCGCTGAATGCAGATAATATACATTTTTAAAGAAATATATAAAGCCATCTGTAAGATGGATCTAATTCACGCATATTTGAGGAATATTTTATTGTTGAAAAGAAATAAATTTATTTTATTAATGAAAAAGAAGTTTTCATCTTCTAATTATTCATATTACTATTTCGGAGAAACCAATATGCCAAATTTTTTTCTTTATAAGTATATATGGCCTCAAGATTAAATTTTAACTGCTTTGGAGCTTTAGTGTTTGAGCTTTATAAAACTGCTTTTATTTCATTGTGAATACAATCTTCAAATAATTTATTATTTGGGAATGGAAGCATCATTTAAATGTTTTAAAAATATTCTCTATTATTTAAATTATTTTTCCATATAAAAGATATGATATACAAGGGTAATACAATATGTATTACAAAATTTTTAAAAAATGGCAAAACTATTGACCTTAAGAAGTGCAAAATTAATATTCAAAAATATTGATAACGGTTGTTGAATGAGAAGCAATGCTTAACAAAATGTTGCTCCTCATTCAACATCAACGTTTTTACTATATATAATAACGTTTTATAAAATATTTGACAAAATATTTTTATATATAAACATGAAATGACATTGTTTATTATTAAACATTTTAAAAATAAACTCTCAAACTTCAGAATATCAAAAAAGCAAGCAGCAACATAATTTTTGCTTGGTTTTTAATTTAATTAAAATTAATCATTGAAAAATATCAAAATTTGTCATTCACTATCTTTTCAGTCAGAGTTATGGGTTCTTTTGAAAGAATGCAGTATTCTGAGAGATGTTCTTGCACAGAATTTAATTAGAAATGATCAATATCCCGAATTGTTTTCATTTTAAAGTGCAAATCATATTTTATGGAAATGGATAGAATTCCACTTTAGATAATTTTTGCATTGCCCCGCTTTAACTTTATAATTTTGAATTTAAACAAATATCTTTGGAATTGTCAAATTGCCTTTGTCAAACAATTTACGATTATATTAGCATTTTATGTAAATATTTATACACTATTTAAAATATTTTTCTTTTATATAGTAAGGACATTATTTTACCTCTAATATATGGTTTCATGATTTAAAAAAAATTCAAAAGTTTTACTAAACACAGTTAAATAGGAAAGAACTGAAATTTATAATCACTATTGATCGATTGTTATTAAATATGAATATTAAATCTGCTGAGAATAATCAAATTAGGTGCTAAAAGACTGCTAAGAATTGCTAAACATATCGTAAAAATAAAAGTTTAATAATATTTTTTTAAGAAAAATAATTAAAATGAAAGATGTAGAGGGGAAGATTTAAAAAGATGCAGTTTTTTTTCTGGGCCTGTATGATTCCGACATTATATGTTTTAACTTGAACTGAAATGAAGATTTTGAAACACCAGAAAACACCAGAATGAATCTTTCATTACCTAATAAAATTCAAATTCGAAATTTCTGAATTTTACAAAGGATTTATACCATCTCTTACATGGGTTCAATAGAAACTAAATATTTTAAATAAAATAGTGATTATAAATCTATAAAAAATTTTAAAAAGTGGCCGAAAATCTAATTTAAAACTGAGGCGCTGTCTTTAGAACAAAATAGCCTTACTGTTACCTGATAAATATGAACTTGAATTTCTGTACATATGAATATTGTCAAACAGGATAGTCAAGGCAGCATATTGGCGAAGAGCATAAATCGGGGAGTTGCAGATTCTGCTAAGGGTAGTTATCAATACAAGTTGTAGTAAATTAATGAAAAATTCTCATCTTCGATACCGGAACCTGCCGGGTTCGAAAGCAGATCAGAGTAGAGATCCACCTGATATACGTAAACTCTGACGTCATAGTAAACTTTCTTAAATGCTGTGGGAAAACGAAAGTGTGAAATGAAATTCAACTCAGATGTTGTCCTCGTCTTCAAATGAGGATAATATTCCGTCTGAAGCCCGCCTCAAGTCCACTTCAAATTAGTTCACATGATGATTAAAACTAGACGTTCATATAAATAAAGTATAATTATTCAAAGACTTATAGACAGATACGCCATTTAGCAAATTATTACTTGCAGAAATCTAGCTGGCTGTCGAAGTATATTAATTTTCTTCTATGCGAAACAAATATGGATCACATTCTCCTGAATGTCATTCATAAAGCATTTGATTCAATGAAGATGAGTTAATTATAAACTTTCTACAGATGCTATCTGCGTCTTTGACTTGGCGACTAGACTGGAGAAAATTCATTTACAAGGCTCTTTAAGACAAACTTAACAGTCCTTCAGGTAGGCAACTAACCCCATACATAGGAGTTAATCATAATTTTATTGTATATGCTTTCAACTTCCTGGATTCTTCGTCTTAACTAAAACAAATTCTTTAACAAAGAAGTTGAAACAAACCTAAAAGTTCTTAAGGAAAGCAACCAATTCTGCTCACAGGAGCTGAATCATAATTTTACCACATATGTTGTCCATACCCCCGATTCTTGAACTTGATTACTGTAAATTCGTTCGTAAAATTCGTTATAACAAATCTAAAAAATTTTCAGGAAGGCAAAAGTAAATGGAAAGTATTGTAATTGGGATACCTTTTGCAATAAAATCTAATATATAGGCTTTTAGTATTCCGATCTTTGTTATACATTATTAGGATATTTGGCACAATATATCCAAATTTGCATCTCGTGCCAATTAAATTCACACAGCCATCCAATTAATCAACCAAGATCAAGTGAAAACAGAACCATCCCACATCAGCGATCAAATATGTGAAATGCTTAATTCCCAAAAGTGTCTGTTAACAACTTCACCGAACTATATAAATTGCCTTTTGAAAAGCATTGCAACTCGTACCTCTTCTGTCTATTTTCTTAAGAGTTTTATATTTTATTTTTTACCAGCACACCTTTGAGTAAATACGACTGACTTTGGCGGTAACATTTTTGAAGCCAAATCGGACAAAGTGGATCTTTTCAACATAACGAGGGATCAATTTCGAAGACTTAAGATCTGCGTCGAATAATTGTACTTCGAATGAAAGGCTGTTAGCAAATTGTTCCGAATTTGCCACCGGAATTTTTTTTCCCCTTCTTCAACTCATTTATTTGTTTAGACTCTTTCCGTCATTAGTGTCTATAAAGAAAACTTGGGGAGGATTGCAGAAAAGCTTTCTCGCGTTAAATTAAAGACGGGGTTTCCAAATCCCCCAATACCCTCTATAAAGGTAATGAAGCTTTTATATCGATGAATAGGACGGCAGCGAGGTTGGAAAAAAAAATCTATTTTTGTGTCTTCTTTGCCAGTTTGCATTAAACTGCTTTTCCCGTTTTAACGTGAAGCAAAAATAAAAGCGCGATTCTAAGATTTCAATTGGTTTGTAATTTCGGCATTTTCTGTTATTTTGGACAAAAGTTGATTGCTTGAATCGTTGCATAAAATTCCGCCATCTATTCATAGAAATCTATTCAAAAGAAAAAGAAAACATTAATTGCTTTTTCAAAGCACATATACTCATCCGCTTTCGAATGTTAATTAGCGCCCGGCATTGATTTGCTTCCAACAAAAGACAGAAAAGATGAATTTATCATGAAATAGGCTCAAGAAATAGCTGTGCTTATTATTGTTATTATTATTATTAATGAAGGGAATCATTTATTGAATTTTTCCGTTTTCACTGTTGGTTTTCAGAGAAAAGGAAATGTTGCAAATAGTTATATCTTCTTCATGATAAATAATAAAGACTTGTGCGAAGAAAGTCTTTTAAATTTTTGAGGCATAAATATTTTTTATAGAATTATTTCAATGAAAACAGAGAAAAAGCTGTGCAAGCTTGCTTTCGAATTTTAATTTCTATTTGCTCATTATTTGTATCATATTTTTAATAAGAGATAAACAGTCATTTGAAACAGTTTAATCACGTATTTAAAGTTAAAAAAATCATCATTGATAACAAAAGCAAGTGATGGTTTCAAGTTAACCTTTTAAATTCGTATATTCATAAACATCATAATTAGAAACTGCTTATAACATAGAGATATGTTTGTTTACTATATTCTTTATTGTGTGCATAATTTTGTTAAAATGTGTTGATTTAATTCAATTTATTAGCAATATTCTTCTCCAAATTTTCAAAGCCGCATCCTGTGCTATGTATTACTGTAAATTATTGAAATTACGGGTAATTAACAATACAAAATAATTGAGATAACTTATCATGAATGAACTCATCAAAATATTTTGATGACTCTTTGTTAGCAAGACTCCTTTTATTCCCTTCCTCTATTGAAACAACGAAACATTTTAATATTTTTAAAGCAATATTTATCATATATTGTAGAGGAACGAGACTCTATAACTTTATTAGAAGATAGATGAAAATAATAGACAAGTTTCCGGAACAGTTATTTAATTATTTTTTAAGTTTCACATTTCACTAGACAAAACAAACACGAACACGAAAAAACACGACACTCACTTGAATACAATCGAATAATGACCCTCAAGCAGGATTATGGGAAATATACCTTGATGTTAATAAGGTAACGCCATCTGTTGTATCAAAAGAGAAGGTAGTAGAGTTAGGTAACTGCTACAATACTGGATTAAGTTATTTAGTGATTGCAACGCAATAATTCTGTTAGATCGTGTCTACATTTGACTCAAGGTAACGTCACTCAAACAAAATTTCGTCTTCAGGAGCCAGTCGAAAATTTGAAGAAAAAATATACTCCTGCATCCTTCTGACAATGGATAGTGGGAATGCAGATTGGATATCAACTTGTCGAAGTGCATTCGTTTTCATTTGCTATCAATTAAATCTCAGATACGGAAGTACTCCGCACATTATTTCATGGAGAGAAATCGTTTCCAAGAGACGCTTATTTCTTCCAAAATCGGAATAAGATGAAAGGAAATGCATCTAAAAGGGAAAGAAGTCAAGGTCAAAGCCTAATTAAGATGCCTCTGGGAAAGCACCCATCTTACAATTAGAGTTTAATCAGCCAAAAGTGCTAGGATCCTGATACGAATAGTACTTTATAACGTAAAATTTGTGCCTGGTGACAAGATTTCACATGGTTTTCTAATTCAATCAGTGTATTTCCCGTGCAATTAAGTGCTAAATCTGTTATGAATTTTATAGATGTTGGATTTCACTAGGAACGCGACAACCTATCAATCTATATTTAAATTATACAGTTGGCAATTTTACTACTTTAACTTATTGTATCACAGAATATTAATAGAGAATTTTTTATAGAGGAAGGAATATAAAAACAAATTACCAAACAGTCAATCGATTAAATTCGATCTTATATTCCAATGTTCTCACTCTGAGGGGCACCTCAAAATTGAGGATGAGAAGCTTCCGGTATGGTGGTTGGTACTCGCCTCTCGCCTCTCTGGTGGGTACAGAAAAAGGTGGGGAAGTGTGGATGCTTCCCATCGATGACGGGACTTATTTTCCACGGGAAGGGTTATACCGTGGCTGATGTTGGCCCTTAGGACTCAACCACAGTTCTCGCCAGTATTGTTGTCGCGGTGACCTGGTCATCCGTGGGCCTTAGGGAGGGTCAGAGTAATCAGTTTCTGATTTATTATTATATTTCAATAATCTAAAAATGAGAAAAGCCCTTTATTTGCTTCTTCACTAAAATTGCTATTTAAACAGATTTTGTTGTTTTGAAATTTTATTAATACATATGCTAAATAATGATTTGTTATCTGTAGTAATCATTTGATAACATGCTTAAAACTATTTCTAAAGTTTCTTATTGTAAAATCCGTATTCAAAAAAATAAATCTTCAGATTTTGAAAAAAGAGCGTTGGAAAACTCAAAAGCAAATTAGTTTTCTTTAAGATTATCATTTTAGTTAATATTTCACACATTCGTTTTGTCTCGTCTGAGACACTTCGGTGATTTGTGTATGTGTGTGTGCTGGGGCGGGATATTGGTTGTAATATTACTGAAAAGAATTTCCTTTTCAAGTATTTAAAAAACGCATTCCGGTCTCGTATTAGATTTATATTCTATTGCTATTCAAGACTTGTTAAAACACATCTGGCACCGTTAGTGAGAATCTGAAAAGGATGAATCAATATTAGTTTTACCGAGAAATTATGCCCATAACTAAGAAGAATTTCTTAATTTCAGCCCTCCCATTATAGGAAGATGGACAAAAATGTCCCAGGGCTAGTCTTAGAGTAAGCCACAGAGATTAAAAAAAAAAATATTAGTGGAATCATCTTCAGAAAAAATGGAGCGAAAAAAATATAACTTTATTTTTTTGAATCAAATTATGTTAGCCAATACTAAGATTTGATGGTGTAATCGTAGGAGGGTTAACGAAAAATAAAAGGGCCTAAGCATTCTGGCTAAAAACAGTGGAACCTCATCCATTTTAATGTTAATAATTAATACAAATGCAAGACTGATGCGTTTTTTACTATATTATACAAACAATTTTCCATTAATTTCAGAAGACAAATATCATTCATGTGCATAAGATGATGGAAAATTGAATTCATGTGAAAATTGAAGGAATTTTTGAAATAAATCTCTATAAGAGTCGAAGTGTGTCTCCCCCCCCCACACACACTCTTTGGGGAGAGGCATATAAATTTAGATTTGGTTTATTTGGTTTGTGACGGCAATTGAGTTTGGTATATCTTTTTTTTATAACATCGTCCTAATATGTTATTTACCTGTATTCAGAATAGCGCGATCTTATTATATTTTTTTACTTCTTTCTCCAAGAATTCTAAACAAATCAAGCGAAATCTTGTATTTTATATTTTGTGTATTTTTTTAAGGTACATATTCCTCTCCGCATAACCAAATGTAATAAATTTAGTACTTAGCACTTTGTGCTCAAATAACGTTATCGATAATCAATGTACTGTTTTTAAACCATGAATAACGATTTCTCTTAAATATGTTCAGAAAAAGCGTAGTTAACATATTTTTAAAGATAATGACCAGAATTATTGATATGGCTGCAAAGGAATTTTTTTAAACATGCATTTTATAAGTAAAATTTATGTCAGTTATTTATGATCAACATCTACGAAGGTTAAAATGATACATGTACTTAAAAATGAGCTTTAGAGAGTCATGAAGTGCATGAATTCGAACGTAAAACGGAGATAATAGCCATAAAACTACCATTAAAAACTTGATTACTAAGTACTCTGAATTAATTTACAAATATTAATGAAAGAATGCAAGAGACAATAATTATCGGTTTGTTTACGCTCCTTTAAACATTGAATATTTTTTATAGATACAGAATATAAAAAAAAATCTGGCTAATAAATGGAATCAGAATATTTAAAAACCTTAAAAGCTATTATTGTGGAAATGAAGGTAGAAAAATTAAAGGAAATTAAAATCTCTAAGTCCAAAGCTTCGTATCATAATCATGTTTCAAACTTGATTCTTCAGTTCTTAAATTATGTTTTAAAAGTTATGCTTACTTACATTTACTATAAGATAGATAGATATATACTAGTATATTAAAAATATATTTAATATCGTCGCTATGTGTCAAATACAAGTTAACAAGAAATAAGTTTCCCACTTCAGAAAGTTCTAATAGGTCCAAATAACATAAAATTTGAACAACGCGTGATTCAAATAAAGCGTTTGGCATTTTATAAATTAAAAAATAGTGCCAAAATTTATAGTACAAACAGATTGCATTAAAACACAAATAGTATTTATTTACATGTATCGAAAATGTGAAACATAATTTGCGTTATAGCACATGTCTATTAACATTATTCTTTGAATAAAAAGAAGGTGGACTCTCCACGAGCATTAGTTCCTTCTCTGCACATAATGCCAACATTGGAAAAAAGTTATTACTGGCAAAATTGCTTTATCAGAATCAGCATTTTCCCATTGCAGTTGCAAAAGAATAAAATATTCATAAAAATATGTTAAGTTAAAACGGATTAATATAAATTAGAGATATACTGTGCGGAAATAAAACTGTAATGAATAAAATGATAATTTTTCCAAATTTACAAGTGCATTTTTGTCCAATTTTTTTCAATTTACAGATAGTATCTAGGCTGGAAACATAACCATGTCAACAATTTTAGAAATTTTATGCATGCTACTAGAAATTAAGACTATTTATAAATTCCTTTAAGGAACAATAATAACACATGCTATTTATAGTAAATCGTTTGTATTTCAAATTAATATCTTCTTCACAGGAATTGTAAATTGCTAGATAAGCAAAAAATAAATTCGAGTTCTTCATATGGTTATTATACACGGGTGCACAATTTAACGTTATCATTTTTTTTACTTTCTCATATAGAAGCATAGAGAAAGTATAGTTATCGTCAAAAAAATTCGAATACAAGATTTTGAAAAATCTTAAGGTTTCAGATATTTCTATTCGAAAAGAGTATTTTTGACATTATGCCTGTCTGTTTTTTGTCCTGTCTCTAAACATAGTAACTTAAATTAATTGGATGATTTTTGTCAAATTTTGATCAATATTTTTGGAATTATATTTATTCCTCCCTTTGCCCGTCTATTCCAAAAACGCTTGTTGTATAAAATTTGATCTAAGATCAAAATTTTAAAATTTTTAACAAATTTTGAACCACATCTATTTATAGGAAATCTGTCAATCTGTTTAAATCGAGTACAAATGAACTTGATGGCTAAAAACCGCAAAAACAAGTAGAATGATAAAGTTTGGTACACAGTTTAACATTAAAATTTAGATGCTTATCAAAGTTTGAAGTAAATCTGTGAAAGGGTTGACCATCTGCTGGTCTGTACTTCTGCATGCTCATAACTCATAAACGCTAAATTCAATAACTCATAAAAGCCATGACTTAAATCAATGAAATTCTGTATGGAATTTGTGACTAAACTGTAATTTCTTGTCTAATTTTGGTACTAATCAGTCAAGAAAAGCACATCGAAAATACATTATTCACACCATAGATTTAATAAAAGTTGTAGATTCAAACAAAGATATATATTTCATAACCATTATTCCCCAATGCCATGCAAGGCATCCGCTGCCTTCCTCAAAGTCCACCATTCAGTGCTGGAAGAGAAGGAAAAGTATGCCGGAATGGTTCGAGGAGGCCAATCCCACTGAGAGAGAGCTTACGATAGCAGTAGCAGCATTATTTTTTCCAATTTTATATAAAAATGCGGAAAATATATATATTTATAAACAACGAAGCATCAAATTTAAATTAAGAAAATCCATTCAAATATTAGCGTTTTCTGAAATTAAGCTAAGGAATGAAACATTATCGCGGAACATTACCTAAAATATCATTAAGGAGAAGAGATAAGATTTTAAGAAACTTTCTGTTTTGCATATCTCTAAGTCATAATAAAAGACCTCATGATGATCTGTACTTCATGGCTAACGTCGCCGTTGAGTCTGAACTTAGGAACTCGTTTCCCCCGATTACTTTCGCCTTGTGGGTGTAAGGACTGATCTGTGAAGGCCCTTACGCAATTGAAGTTTCGCCCTCCTTCTTATTCAAAAAACGAGTTTTTATTGATTTTAATTTAATATCTATGCAAACACAAGGAACAAATCTTACAATGAGCTGAAATACAAAAACGTAATACTGCGTATTAAAGTTGACTACATTAAAAAAACGTTTTTTTTTTTTTGTTTTTTTTTGCAAAATTATGAATTTTTTTAAAATTTAATATTTTTTTAATTTTTGGACAGGTTTCTTTATAAAACAGTTCTATTTTTGTTTCTAAGTCATTTTTTTTTTAAATTACATAAATGTTTTATTTACATTTGCATACGTCTTAATGTTATTTTAGATGTTTAGATGATATTTTCTGAAATTATAATCTTCGGTAAAATTTTATTTTATAGGGAAAAAAACCCTCATAAATTAAAATCTAATACATATTTTTTGTTCAAATTTGGTATAATAATTTCTAAATATATTGTATAATAATATAAATATATTGTACTTAAGTACCGAATATGTAATCTATTTATTTAGAAATAGATTAGTGTTTCATAGTATGAAAAAACGAAAATTGCATGTTCTTAGTCGAACTTTAATATTTAAAAAAATGGATGGAAATATAGATTATTTTTTAGTTAAGGAAATAGATAATATATTTCTTAAGCTATCTGCAAAATTTTAAGCAAATCATTCGATAAATCTCTAAACTATATCTCTTTTTAGACAAGAATGGCCCTTTTTCCAGGTTTAAAAAACTTTCAACACTCAACTGATATATTTTGATTTCATAGATGTTATTTCAGAATTTTTAATGCAAATATCCAAAAATAGAACTATTTTCGAACTTTTTCAAAAAATTCATTCTGAAGTAGACTTCAAACGAAACCTTAACTTCAGAAAATCGAGTCTTTCACATGTAATTTTTTTTTTCATTTCATATCATTAACCCTTTTTGTTTTTCTTTAAAGAATTTTGAGTAAAATAGCAAAAAATTGTAAAGCATGTCTAACTTAGTTGAAATATTCAAATGCAAAAGTTGCAAGGACTGTTGAATCAATTGAAAAAAAATTGGACCTATGAATCTACAATCGAATTTGAAAACAAGAAAAAAAATCCTAATAAATTGAAGTTTAAACGGTACTTAATTTTAACATGAATACATTCGAATAAATGCCCATTCAGAATTAAATGAAGGCACAAACTTATCAGCCGTTTTTCAGAAAAATGGTTTTGAAATTGCATTATATGTTGTATGACAATTTCATAAACTTCAGAACGTTTCACAATTATTCTTACTTTTGTATTATAAGAAACGATTTTATTGATACGTTGAAGTGGACGTCCTTTATAAGTAAGTAAGGAATATCTTAAAAGAAATAACATTATTTGGAAATTCTAAAACGCAATTTTTGATTTGGCAAATTATATAATTAGGAGTAATCAGCATAATTAGAAAGAATTTACAATTAAAAGAAAATATTTTCCTGCATTTTTAATTTGTTGCTGAGTTTTATATACGAGTCTTGTGTTTTTTAGTAATTATTGTCTCTTTCTAATTCAGACAAACTACATAAACTGAGCGTAAAGTTTATGTGAATAATCATACATTTAAAAAAAATCCATAAAAACACTGAAACTAATAAAAAGAGCAAATTTTTGCGATCATTTCAAATTTTGAAACATCGTAGTTATAGAATTGACTACTAGATGGCGGTAAAACCTTTCGAAATTTGAAATGGGGTTCGCCGAAAGTTTTTTTCACTCTGAACTTCCTGTTGATAAATCATTATTTATTTAAGCAGTTACGCGAATAGAGAGCGTTCTACTGGAATTCGTTTTTTTAGAAATTTTACGAATTTCATTTTTTAAAACTTCACAAGACAGCTCCTGATTAAAATTATCAATGTGACTTTCAAAAACGTATTAAAATATTTAACTTGTCATTTAATAAAGTTTCATTAATTTTATACAGTTACATTTATTCTTATTTTATTTAGAAAATGAATTTGTTTACTAAAATTTTCTTTCCTGTGAAAAAAAGAAAAGTTAAGCATTTATTTCAATATAAACATAGTTCACAGTAGTTTTTAAATAAATTTTGAATCAATTCGATATAAAACTGCAACACGTAATTGTTGAAAGAATTTTGAATTAAATCAGCTAACTGGTATTTAAATTTGAAATCTGAAAAAAATTACACTTTATGAATGGAAACCAGAAAAATAAAAGGGCCAGACATTTATAAAAAGGAAAGTTGAATATCAGTAAAGATCAGCTTTAAAGGAGAGGTATTTAATGAAAAAGAATTTTAAAAATTCCTATTCTTATTTTCTATTGTTTTAAACTGAGATAACACACAACTTATTTACATGTTTTTGACACATGTAAAAGGAAAGTGGAACTTTACTGAATTTTAACTATTTTGATCAACCAATATTAAAATTTTTACTTGAGTAAAAAATTTCAATGCCACACTTTTTTTTTATTTTCTTGAAAAAAGATTACGATCCTCTAAATTAAAAACGTTAATAAAAATTTAATTTTTTTGTTCGAATGATTTTCAGAGTTCCAATGATTCACTGTTACACAGGATATTCTAAAAACGCGAAATTCACAAAATATTGGAGGGAGGCCGACTTTTTTGTTGTTGTATTTGACAATTATAGTATTTCGCGCATATAGTATACAAGAAAATATCAAAGAGACCTAATATCAAAGAATACAGAAAGCGTTATGAGATTTTTTTTTATTTTCAGCTAAGACAGAAAGCCAACAGATATAATTTAAAACGATTTTTTTTCATACCCGGTATATTCCAGAATAGTGAAATTCATTAAAATCTCAAAATTACTTTTTTGATGATTTTTTTACGTAATCTTTACGTATTTTATATATGATGAAATAAAAGAGATCTAATACGAGAGAATATAGGTAAGCACTGTAAAACATTTTATTTCCAGGTAAAGCTGTTATTTTGCTCAGATTTTGTATAATTGCTATTTTTACACATTCTTCACAAAATGATATAATTTATTTTCTTTTAATGTTCTTTTGGATAAACATCGGTAAATTGGCGCTTGTGGCGAGATTTTCTAGTTGATTGTTACACTGTACCGCATATAATCAGCAAAACCGCGCTTTAATGATTGGATTTTAACTTTAACGATTGGACCAATTGTTTCCGATTAGGGCCACACTGCTCGCTACTTATAGCTCAATAAAATGAGGAGGACCGTATTAGCAGATGAGGGAACAATAATTTTAAGATCTTAATTAATATTTTTGTAATATCTTTATTATTTTATTAATATTATTTTAGTATTTAAAATCATTTTATTAATATTTTTATTTTTATAATATTTTTGCATTTATGTGCACGAGATGTATGAAACGAATGTAATTATCTAAACATTTGTTCTAAGATTATGATAATTTTTCAAATTACAGACCTCTCCTAATGAGAGAAATATCACTACAAGAATCATGTGCATGGGCACGATTTTTCGAAAACGTAACAAGCCAGACATTTAATATTTGTATAAGACCACAACACTAAATCCGCAGATTTCTAATAAATTGTACATGAAAACCTTATAAGCGAATTTTTTGTTTATCCGTCCATATGAATGAAGGTGCAATAACTAGAAAACTTAAAAAAAATATCAAATGAAGGAATTAGAATCATTTAGATAAGAATATATATCTTATTAGAATCATCTATATAAGATGTGACTATTCATTGGTCTGCCAATTCTGGATGTTTCAATACTATAAAAAAGATAAACAAAAAAAATTTGCTTTGGTGGTTTGTCACCAACATTATAGATCTATATCGAACTAAAACTTTAAAATTTGATGAATTATTTGATGATGATTTGATCTGATGAAACTTTAAAATTTGATCTGTATCGAACTAAAACTTCAAAATTTGATGAATTATTTGATGAAACTTGATGATTTGATTTGATGAAACTTTAAAATTTGATCTATATCGAACTAAAACTTTAAAATTTGATGAATGACTACAACAACAAAATCGCATATTTCTTTTAAATTGTGGATGACAAACGAAGACTATTTATTCATTTTTTCCAGGAGCACAAAGATGCAATAACTCAAAAATTTAGGAAATATTTAGAAAAGGAATAATTTCTATTCCTTCATCAAAGAGTTGTCAAGGAGTTGATCTGTCGATTCGAGGGTATAAAAAGATAAACAATCGAAATTTGTTATGATAATATGTCATCCAAAATTATACATTATATTAAATTTTGTATCCTTTTGACGTAAAGGCGACCAAAATACATTCACGGTTTTCTTCACTCCATGCTACAAGGTATAGAGCATAAATCCAATGATAAAATACGCCAAATTTTATTGTTTTATAAGAAATTGAGAGGAAAATATGTCCTTCGATTTTTCTTTCTTCTAATAACTAAATCTTTGGATTATTTAAAACTAAAAACTATATTTTCCAAAATTGTTTTCAACTGAGTTCGCAACACCCTAAACAAGCCTTGATAATTAGAGTAAAAAAAATTTACGCTCCTTGAAGAAGACTTTACATCAAAGTAGTTACAAAGGTCCATTATCTAAGGAACTTAGCCTTACTAATTTTAAAACGAATTCACAATAAAGGATAGAAAAAAAATCAAAAGAAATTAAAGGAGCTTATTTTCTCGTCTACATAAACAGCTAATATTTTATACCTCCAAAAGAGACAAGCAGTTACCTTAAATACCTCAACTGCGCGCGGCATGCTAAGAATTTATGGCAAGCCCAACTGATTTAGCGTCTCTTTCTTGGCTGGATATCCAGCAATTAACCCAATGAGTGATGACCTGGCTTTTTGAGAAGAAATGCAAGAGAGAAAAAAAAATATATTGAAGATGATGGCAAAAGAGAAGAAGAGATGGATCCATAATGTTCTACAAGGCGCTCGGTCCTCAGCAAGGCAAACGTGTCATACTGCCAAGCAAAACAAAGGAGTCACTATGGGACGCTTGGCAATCTCATATATTCTGGAAGTTCCTATCTTGACATGCTCGAAGTTCTAACGAGAAAGTCTAACATAATTTCTAAAGACTTTCTCCGCCATTTTTCTTTGCTGCTCAAAAAGAAAAAAGAAAGGCAAAAAAATACCAAACGAAGAGAAGAAGAGTTCTTTAGATATTTTGGATATTAATCCCGTCAGCACGTCGTAACAGGATGTTAATTTTTAACGTTAGTGAGAGTTCTTTTCTTTTTTTTTTCCCACTCCATCCTCCGCTTTGAACCTCTTACTTCTGAGATGTTTATGACGAAGGGGGGTCTCATTTGCTTGTCTCCTCTTTATGAAACCCGCCGACTGCTTTGGTGACATGCTCTGAAAAAGACAAGAAGCGGGATTTCTGAGATGTGTCGAGATTCGATTGGTCTTTAAGGCAATAATGACTCTTTCATAAAAATTATAAAACATTAAAAAAATCTCTATTTGCCTAATAGAAAAAAGAAGAATAGTTCTAGTCAGACACTTTAATCTCTAAATTAAAAATATTTGGGGATCTATCAACGGCATTCTATGAAAGAAACAATCGAATCATGGCAGAATTGAGTTGGAATCAATAGTCACTATAACTCTTAATTTAAATATTATAAAACAAGATAAAAAATCCACTATTAATCAAAAAGAAAAAATTTATAATAATTCCTATGTGACCCTATAGTTTCTGAATTAAAGACATGTAGACTGCCGAGAACATTAATGTACTACCTTCTTGCATTTTGTTTAGTTTTAATAGTTAACTCTAATATGAAACTCTTACCACACTTACAAGTCATTGATTCATGTTTCGAGATTTATTTGCCATCGCATTTTTAAATTTATGATCTAAGTTATTTATAAAGTTTATAAATCGATACAACAGTTAAAGGGAATCTCGAAGCATCTCAAGTGCTCTATATATTATTAATTAGATTAATGCGAAAATACATTCTGAAAGCAGAATATGTCAACTAATTAGCAATAAGAAAAATAAAAGTCAAATGATTAATGATTAGTAAAATTTGATCTCTTGTCAACTTATTTATATTTTTTCATGTAATAAATATATAATATTATGATTGTCAAAAAATAAGACTTTGTCAAATCTCTACTTTTCAGATCTCTCTGAGTCAGAAGCCTATTTTTCGAAGACTTTCTTTATGAACATGTTAATCCGGAAAAAAAAGCATTGAATTAATTATATTGGAGAAATTTGATATCCTGATTTATAATTAGAATTACAGATGTGCAGTAAATATTGAACTAAATCTTTAAAATATCTTCCTTACAATATATATTCGTGTGATGTGAACCTGACGACTTCAGATTACCATGATTTGATTAAAAATAATTAGGTATATAATTTTGTGTCCAAAATTGTACATTTGTTTCAAATTTTGGATCAAATCTATGTAAAGGAAGATATAATGAATATATATTTTCTTCGTTATATTATGAAACATAAAATTTGCCATACTTGAGAAAGTTTGTCACTCTATCTCTAAAGTTTGTCACCTCTATCTCTACATTTTTCTTTCCGTCTGCATTATCAGAGGATGCAGACGAGGTCTGAAAGAAAACAGAAATTTAAAGAAATGAATGATTGTCAAGCTCTAGACAACTCAGTTTTAATGAAATATTTGAGCATAGTTTTGAGAAAAATGTAATCATAGTATTAGATTTTCATACGAATCTATAATGTTTCTCTGCGCCTTTAGTCTCATAGTAAAGAAGATAGTTTTATAGATATTTTGATGGGTTCTGAATGGATGTCAGGTTAATAACTTCGCGGGTTTGGCGATAAATGATGATGGTTTTCTATCATACAAAGAACTTGCTGATGCCTTTATTAAGATCTAGGATCTATATTCCTTCTATTCAGGTGATTATAAAAACACGAGAGTAAACTAAGGCCAATCATTGGAGTGAATCCTTTCTTTAAATTGCTGATTGAGGAGAAAGTTCTCCAGTTCTAAGTTGATCCGGGTTTTTTTTCCTCCTGTTCTGCGTTTAAATAAAAATTTGCTTTTTGAGAGTGTATTGCTAATTTCTGCAATTGCTAACTTTCTGTATGCTTCTGCATTATTTTATTGTTCGTATTTCGTGTTGCATACGGAATGAAGCATCACATTACCCATTGTTGAATAACTTCCCGTAGGCTCACTGAATGTATTTGCCATAACAATAATAAAATTCATTCAGCAAAATTATAAAAAAAAGGTTATCCAAATGAGATGTAAAATAGAATGAAACGCTTAAGCTTATGCTTTTAGATCACAAGCACGTGATGACCTTACAAATACCAACTTTCAGTTCTCAATGTATATGACAAATTCCACTTTCCTCAAGTAAAACAGAACTGCAATTTTAATATTCTTATTTAAAATGAAAAGAATAACCTAAAAAAGAGAAACTTAACAGTTCACCAAGTGAAAGTGCAATTCAGAATGATCATTGTTGGAGAGCAATTCAGAAGAGACCATTTTAAAAGTGGAATTTAAAGAAAAATGAAACATTTTAAAAGTGCTTTTGTTCTTCATGAATAAGATTAATTTTATAAATAGTAGTTAAGTATTGTGTTTTTCATAAATTCTAATGAAATTTGAATATAGAAGATTTTGGTCTACAGTAACAGATATCCCTAAGAAAAAGAAGCACCTCATCCCAAAGTTTAAAAACACCTTCGCCCCCGAGGTGGTCAATAAAAACCAAGTATATGTACAGAGGTAACATATAGGTATTATCCATAACCCACACTTCTTCCGACTCTTCACAAAAGGCCCTCAAAGACCAACAAAAGACGTCTAAAAGCACTTCGCATTTTTATGGCTATTTATTATGTGCTATTAAACTGATGGTTTGGTTATGACACAAAAAAGAGGTCGTTCTATTCACAGGGGCAATATTTATTCGCTCTCTTTAAGTAGGGAGGCTCTGTCGTTAATATTTTTTAAAGGCCTCCTCATGATACATAACGTGAAAATTCATGCCTATCTCTTTCTCTTTGATCGACATAAACAACGGAGATCTTCCGATTGCTGAGGGTGCGATTGAGAGGTTCAAGGTTTGAGATAGTGCTTTCATTATCTGGATGGATTTTAATAGTATCTATATAGTTTATATGTGGTACTTCTGTAACTTATAGTGATTCTGAGTTTTGAAAGTGAATTCATTATGATGTAAAAATATTAATTATTATATTTAGGTAAGTAAGGATGAAAGTGTAAAATGACAGAAAGTGACAGAAACAAATTTCTTATGATCAGAATATATGAATTGCCACATTTAGATAAAAGTAAATGAAAGTAATACTACAATAATAAATATGGTCACAGTCTATTACACTAAATATTTTGATGGAATGTTTTGGGATTCTGACAAAAGGAAATTTCTTATAATTTGATTATATGAATTGTTCCATTTAAATAAAAGTAGACGAAAGTGATAAGACAATATTTGAATATATTCACACTCTTTTACATTAAGCATTTTGACGAAATGCTTTGAAATAGTCTGATGGAAGTAAATTTCTTATGATTTGAATATATAAATTGTTACATTTAGATTAAAAGTCGAAAAAAGTGATGCGACAATGTCATAATTACACTCTGTTACACCAAACACTTTGAAGGAATACTTTAGAGTAATTTGATGAGAGTAAATTTTTAATTACTTCCATTCAATAAGATTTTATTCCTCTTCTTATAATAAAGAAAAACGTATGGTTACCCGTAACGTTAACGTCAAAGTAAGGCTGACTTTCAGAAGAGAATCCACCTGACTTGATAAATCAAATTTAATATTAGTATATTTTGGGGAGTAAAAAAATGTTCAGATTTGAAAGATTCCTTGAACTAAAAATTAAGCGATTTAGTTTTCTGCTACAATTTTCGAAAATATTATGGTAAAAATATTATTTTTATGTCATTTTAAAATTCTAAAAATTCTTTATTTAATGATATAATATTAGTTATTTTTTAATTTTTTCTTCGAATTTTACCAATATTTTTTAATGTTTTTGCATAATTTTCGAAAGCTGATTTTATTGTTCCAATGAAATTCAACCCGTTCCCATCGTTTCATCTAATATTTAATTGTGTGAGTTACTATTATTTTGGAAGACAAAAAAAAAAACCTGCTATTTAACTGAGACATTTAAAACTGCCTACACATTCTTATACAGATAGATGCATAGTTCCTCCTTAAAATATGCTTATGCCAAATTTTATTGTGCAACATACAATTTACCCTGTATTGAGCCATCAAAAACATGTATCAAGAGACATGCATTCGTTCTTATTATTAGTAGACTGAAGATAAATTGAAGCTGAGCATTAAGCAATCTGATTTCACATCCATATTTTTATGTTGGACCTTTTATGGGGATTCGTTCAATAAGGCATCTTATTTTGGGAATAATCTATTTTACTATGAACCGAAACTACTGCAATTTAAATTTAATTTTAGTAGTTTCTACATAAATACAATGTAGAAACATAGAGAGAGTTTAATCTCTTATATATAGAGAGAGATTTCCTACTAAGTACTTACATTTAAGTGCCTAGTAGAAAATATCTCTATTTTTTTTTTCTCTCTCTCTCTCCTGTGGAATTTCTACGTTATACAAATGCAAGTTTATGTTATGTGCATTGGACCATGAATTAAAATTGAGAGATCTTTTACCAGTAATCCTGGTTTTATTCGATATCGACCTGGTTTTATTCGATAAGTTATCCTAGCAGAAATTTTATTTTTCTAAAAAAAGTTGTTTTGTATTAATGGAATTTTATTCGTAGCAACCAGTTAGGATCAAAAACTTCCGTTTTATATAGGAATTATAAAAAAGAAAGTTTAATAATCGTTTTCTGAAAATATGTATTAGAATATGCAAAGAGTAGTATATATTTTCTAACTTTTTTAAAGAAGAGGAACAAGAGAGCAATATATCTGATGTACGTCATGAACGAAATCAAGTAAATTTTCTTTATTTTTGTCAATTTAAGCAATGGCTCAGTTAATAAATAATAATATTCTTCCTTGTTAATTTTGGGGGAGAGGAATCAGCTGTACTCTAGCATTAAGAAAATTTGTCATGTTTTACTTTCTTGAATTCTCAATATATGAAGAGAAAGTATTGCAATCGTCAAAAAATTCGAACTCGAGAATTTGTCGAATTTTTAACATTTACAACCTTATTGAGTCCGAAAAAAGCACACCTTTTTTTAAAAAAATTATATCTATATTGTCTGTAAACACGATGATATAAAAACCTTTTTGAACTAAACTAATGAAATTTGGTATACGGTCTATACTCCAAATTTGTAGATTTCTATCAAATTTTGAAAGAAATCTCTTCAGACAAAATCTGTCAGGCTGTCGGAATATAAGTTAATTTATAACGGTAAAAAAAAGAGAGAGAAATAGATTTTTGAAATTTCTTACATAAATTTCATATTTAAAGTTTAGATATGTATCAAATTTGGAACCAAATCCGACGAGGGAAAAACTGTCTGTCCATCTGCTTTGAAGCTTATAAACACGTTTACTCAATAATACTTAAATATAAGAAGCTTAGTATGTGATTTTGTGACTACAATTGTAATTTTGTGTCAAACGGATTTAATGTGTAGGAAAAAAGATGTCCAAAATACATTTTCGGTTTTATCGTACTTTTGTATGAATCGCATTTCAACGATTAATCGACAATGATCGCACTCTAACGGATTTCTCCGTAACTATTGTTTGCGGTATAAATTCAATAATTGTCAAGCATGTTTATTACAGAACCTGTTAGAAAGTTCCAGGGACTTCATTCGTACAAAAATTAAGGTTAGCGATTGCTTATATCAGTGATTTTGGAGTAATTCATATGGTATTAAAATGTATATACTTATCAAAAAAGTAAGCATAGAAATTTCTGAATTCAAAACAAAAGCCTTTGACAACATAATGGTGTCAATTCATAAGACACTAGCCTCAAGTGACAAACTTAAAAAGGTTAGTCATCTAACATTTAAATATACTCTGCTGTACAATGTGCGACGACGTCACGTTTCTTATTTCCTCGTACGCAATGTACGCAATTTATCTCTACATTTAAAATAATTGGTAAAATCAAAAATCAATCCTTTAAATCCAACCACAGCTTCGTCTTCGTCAATTTTATTTTATATGAAAGTTAATGACCCAGAATAAATCATTAATGGTCATCCACCACCCTATATTTCCGAGAGCAATCTTAAAAATACAGCTACATTATACAATCTTCATGGGGAAAAAACACAATGAAATAGTTCCCCAACTTCAACCAAAGTATCGATTTTGTCCATTTTTATTTTATACGGAAGTTCATGACTCATATATGTATCAATCTTTTTTTATACCCCATAACCCATTATTTCTCGAGGGAAATTTTGAAAGTACTACATAAATGTATATTTTCAACTGGGAGAAAAAGCCAAAACAAATTCCCTCCTTCCCTAATTCACTATATTAATGTCAATGCAATTCCATATGAAAATTCATGATATTTAGCTATATCAACAAGCGTTGTTTACCCCCAACTAGTCATTCCATTTTCTTGAGATATCACATATCTAAATCTTGACATGCCCTCCAGATTCAATAACTGGACAGATTACGTCAATTAATTTCACTACTATGCTAGTATAACTAACCAATTTGAATGCTTTATATTTAAGATTTAAACATAACTTAAAATAGTATTTTTATTTGGTGCGATAAGATGTAGGTCATCAAAATTTGTTGACTATATTAATGTTGATAATATCGTAGACGAACAATTGTTTGCTGATGGCGGCCAAAGAATTCTAAAATTAAATTGGTGCAATGCATTTGATATATATTACATAAGTAGGGATCGATTTGATCTAGCATTCTAAAATTATTCTTATTATACAATCAAGGTTGTATTGAAGAAGATGTTTTAATTATTTATTAACTGCAAAACAGTGCTAAAAATTTATCTAATGCTCCAAGAAGTGCATGGAAAACATGGATATTAAATTTTTCGTTTAATGTTGTGTATTATCTGTATAATGTCAAATAAGGAAAATCACTATCATTTAAAAAAACCATCTGCATTAAGATTCAGTCCATAAATTTGCCCAGTATAAACAAAAAACTATGAAAAGCCTTTTTAACCTTTCATATTCCTAATGTACTATTATCGTCTTTATTTCAGACTATTCCGCGAATGTACAAGTATTCTAGTGCACTTGAAATTTGAATTATCTTTTCAATTTACTCCGAGTCGAGAGTCCCTGGGTATTATTTCAATAATATCATTACAATCTCAATTTTAATCCTGGTCATCAGGCAGCGTCCAGGAGAATGACGGGACGCCCTATTCTGATTTCCCCTCAATTTGGGCTGGCCATCTGCGAGCACTGCCGGTATAATTAGCGCTTCCTTAATAAAACCAATTAGCTCGGAGCGAGCCCACAATATGTATTCCCGCTGTACGTTATATCATACCTACTTAACTCAAGCCCCTATGGTAAATAATTACGGATCTCCCGGTCCGGAAGTTGGAGCTGATCGAAAAGGGTTAGACGGTTAGGGCTCCCTTAAATGCGACAATTACTGAAGAGGGCATTTAGAATCGGACACTGCTCGAGTCGGCAGCAATGTTCGAAACTGCCCTAGTGCACCCTTTTCAGAGACACAGTGGTGTAAGTTCATGGGCAATCATCGTTGAGCATGAACGCATTTTAAATGTAATAGTTATCCACTAAAGATAAGAATAGTTATCTTATGAATTTAATACACAATGAGATACATTCAAATTACTATAGCATGGATAACAAGATTCTATGTTCCATGACGCAAAAATCAGCCAGGCCATCGTCAACAGTCCTAGACTATGTCGTTTTGAGAGCACAATTTTCAGATAATGCGATTGAGCTAGCTTGGATAAGACTCGCATTATCATCGGAGGGATGTGGTTTTCAATGGCCAACATATAACAAAGTTCCATATAACATGATACAAAAATTGAAATAATGTTGCTATAATTATATCTTTCAGATAATACAATTGTCAGAATCTGTGGTAGTAATCAGGCGAGACTCTTGTTCTCATCGAAATGTTGTGGTTTACAGGGACATCCTATGATACGGCATTCGAATAATATAGTTCCTCTTGATACAAAGTAAAAATTTCAAAAGCTTTCTTTGGGAATACCTTTCAAAAACATGGTTATTATATAAAGCGAGTGAACCGCAGTAGACTGGAGAGACTTGATTTCACATGTAAGAAATTTCAGTTACAGAAATCTTCTACAACATCCGTACTCAACTTGCTTGTCAAGCAAGTGAGGTAAGGCTTACATCAAATATAAGAAGACGTTCAACAGCGCCATCTGGAGAACCAGAAATCTATAATAGACTTATTACTATATGGCATTTCAGTGTCAAAATTCCATATGATTTGATACAAAAAAAATGCAATTATTAAAGTTGTTTGCACAGTTATTAAACGGAGCGATTAATTAGTCAGCGTTCCTGGTGAGTATGAGTCATATAAATCGGGTGAAGAGAATCTAAAACGTATGCTCATGGCTCGAATAATGCGAGTTGGAAACTCGATTTATCAAAGAGTAATATATACATGGTAAAGTCGCTAGGGTCAAAATAAACACTCTGAAAGACAGTGGAATTACTGATAAATTTTATTCAAAATTTTACATAGGTGTAAAATTTAGGGTTGAAACCTATACGCAATTTTTGTTTTTTATTTCACTCATTGTTTTCAATTGTTGTATTCATATGCAAACAGACGGATTGGTGAATACACTTTTTTCTTGATGATTTAATCTAAAATTTAATTTATAATTATAATTTTCAGTTTACAAACACCGTTTCAAATTTTGCTCCTCGAATTTGTTCCTTTCTTTAATTATCGGTCTTACAATCAGAAATAATTCTAAAATTATTTTCGATTTCAGAAAGAGTTCAAAAAATAGTTAATTAATTCTACGCCAAACATAATTATTAGTTATTATATTTACTATTAATATTTGAAATAAAAGCCTTCATTACATAAAATAAAAACTAAACTCTTCTGAAATTTAGAAAACTAATTTTTCAAATAAATGAATTAATTTTATTTTAGTGAAGGAACGAATTATCTTAAATTCCTTTTTTTCTACTTATTCCAATTAGTTCAATTTTATTTTTAAACTTTTGAAAAATGAACTGTTGCAGTGAAGGATCTGTAGTGAACAAAAAAATTTGACAACGATTTTGCATGAACTGTAGAAAAAGTATTACTGAAGAAATGAAGATCTGTATATCTTCTCATAAAGAATATTTCTTGCTGTTGTTTTCAGATTCACCATACTTTTATATTTAAAACATCTGAAAATGTGTTTTTTTCTTGTGAGATAATGACATTTAGAGGCAATTTGTGAAGGTTTTAAGTTGATTTGCCAGAAAATGGAATGATCGTCATATTTGAATCCAGAATTTTTTATTATAAATCTTTTTCAGTTTTCAGTTCAGTTGCAATGCAAGGACAACTTTATTTTCATGTTGTATTAAGTAATTTTTTATTTTGTTATTAGATTTATATAATGGTATGATTTAATTAAATAGTAATACTAATAAACAATAACTTTAAAAGTTTCAATAAAATGAATCAGAAATCGAATTACTATTCCAATACTGTAAGCTTAAACTTTCCCAAAACACTGACCAATTCATCCGTTGCCTATTTCATGCAGTATATCACAAACAATATGCTACATCAAAAATGCAGCTAATTATGGCAAACATAGCTAAATGCATGATATATTTTAATCGTTGCGGATCACTATTCCATGGCATGTCTTAATCAAAGCTTAATGGATAAAAATATGGCGAGGCGTAAAACATGAATTAGAGAAACTCTGTTCGCTGATTATGCTCTTAATAAACATTATGCTTTGTTAGATATGTGTTTTAGCAACGAATAAATAATAACTAATAGGCCTGGATACTGGGGGTTTCTCTGAAGGTAAAAGAGAAATATGATGGTGGCCAATTTTTTTCTTCAAAGTCTGACGAAAAAAGATTATAGGTCTTATATGCTGTCAATTCTCAGATATGGAAATCATCCACTGTTTTGCTATTATCAAGATTATAACTTGAAAATTGGTCACTGTTTGGATGAAAACTCTTTCTTAAAAAAGAAATTTTTAAAGTTTTTCTCCAAATAAAAAATTACCTTTGGATCCTACTTATTCAAATGCTTAAATCTAACAATTGCTATTAAAATGTTAGATTTTCTAGAAGGGGGTATATTTTGAAAATGTTAATTACAAACTAATGAGATAGCTGAGTTTCTATTATTAATTTAAATTATTGTTAAAGAAGGATAAAAGGGAATAAAATCTTCAACCTAAGAATTTCTCTGATCCCGATGAACTAAAATTTCCAATTAAAGGAGCAGCAATACCTGCTAGGGTGCTTGATCATCAGGAGCAGAATTTAAAAGTGGATTATATTAATTTCGGAAAGGACTGGTTAAATTTGGTTATTAAATTTGTACATTATGAAAAAAAAGACAACAAATGTAACAGGAACTCTTTACAAATTAGTTGTTATCAAGTTTTTTATACTTTATCATCTATAATTATGATAAAATAAAAAATATTACTTCCTTTTTCCTTCTTTGTTC
Source organism: Argiope aurantia (assembly GCA_026543865.1). Taxonomy (NCBI): domain Eukaryota; kingdom Metazoa; phylum Arthropoda; class Arachnida; order Araneae; family Araneidae; genus Argiope; species Argiope aurantia. The sequence goes on along the minus strand of JAPMOR010069221.1, from coordinate 10,650 downwards.
TATTTCATCTAGCTGGCGAAACCGTGGCGGGATATATTAGATATAATAAAATTTTTAACAAAGGTAATACTACAACAAGCATTAATTTACGATTTTATTGGAACCAGAATATTTCAAGCATATTCGATGAGGTATAGTGGCTTATAATAAAATTTAAATCCATATATTATATGCAGAGGGTCCAACTCCAAATTAAATTATTTTCTCTTTCTAATAATTTGGGGAGAAAGTCTGCAGTTGTGATATGTGGTTCGCTTAAATATGAATGGAACGGTATAAAATTCTAATTTATACAAAATCTGCAAACGGAGCAAGAAAAAAATAAATAAAATATAACTTAATTTTTTTTATTTATTTGTTTCGTATTGATTATCATAAGAATTGCTTTTTTATTTATGTCATAAAAGACAAGCCTTTTTAAACAGTTAAGTGCATTTACACATCAATCCAAATTTTCATTTTTGCAAGGTCGATGTGTAATTTTTCATGCTGTAAAAATGAAATCTTATTCACTAATAAAGATTTTTTTTTTTAAATTTACTATGTAACCTTTTATATTGTGTTCTATGTGTATAGCGCCTTTGCTTGATTGTATTCGATGTATATAGTGCGGCATTGCTTGATTTGAAAAGGGGGTACTTGAGGAGCTTTAAAAAAATTAATTTTGCAGTTAACAGGTTAAATTGCTTGATAAACAGCAAACTTAAAATTACACTTATTGACTTTTGAATATGATATCGAGAAATCATTATTTAAGAATGTTTATTGCTTAAGTATATCTAGAGATCTTAGTAATAGGCGTTTCAGATCACAAAAAAGTCAACAAAAGTAAGTGTTCCCATTTTGCAGATAACTTTAATAAAATGCTTAACTTTACAATTTAAAACTTTTTCGTCTATTTCATTAATTTTTTAAAACAATGTTGTACTTTTTCCTTTGTCGTAAAAACTACGGAATTAAAAATTAAATTTGTATCTTGTATTTTGTAAATTTCCATTTTCAATTCATTATTTTATTAAACTACCTGTTAACATTCCATTCTAGTTTAAGGTATTTTTTCACAAATTTTATTTTGGGACAGGACAAATTCTATTTTTTTAAAATTTGAAATATATTTCAGATAAAAAGAGAAATGCACCTCCTGAGCTTGTAATTTGAACTAATATATCTGTAATAAAAGGCGAATATTATGATTTAAAAAAATGTGCATTTTATAAAAAAGGATTTAATTATAGGTGGGAACAAGAAAAGAAGCCTCAAAAAGGGGGAATAAGTTCTTTTCGGTAACAAATTATGGCACAATGGAAGTACATTTGGCGCAAAGAAACCCAAAACAATCATCCGTAATGAAATAATCAAAATATTTTTTTTCTCTTTTTAATATACCACTAGTGCTAATATTTGAAGCACTTATAAATCTTCAAAAGTCGTCAAAAATTAAAAGGATTGAGAGAAGTACGTAAATTTTGAAGTTGAAGAAATGCGAAACTAAGTTACCAAAAAATAATAGCAGACCCAACGCTGCACAAAAATAAAATTTTAATGAGTGGATATTTTTCCGATTAAAAAGGACGTTGAATACGAGCAAAAAAAAAAACTATAAAATCGCTCAGTTGACATTTCACTTCCAAAATATTTATTAGTAAAAAAATATTTTGTATCATTTCATTCCTTTTTTAATTAGAAAACATTATCCGTAACAATTTTTCTTGCAGATGATGCAGATATCCTATCTGCAATATTACAATTTGGCACAACCAATCATACCATTCTACCTCTGATGATTCACTTTTCTCTTCAAGGCTCAATGAGCTATATAGATAGTGTTACGAAATTGAAATATTGCTTCCCTAAACATTCAATTTCATAGTAAGCTCTAACGGATGCTGAAAGAATATCGAGTGAGTGACGCCCGATCTTAGTGACAAACTTGGTGATTATTTGGAAATACAAAGAAGGTTCTCGAATATGCAGGAATTTTATCAATATCTCTACTAGGATTTCGTAATTTCTCCTTAGACACTCGATTCCCTATCACAGGAACTATAAAAGTAGAAGAGCACATAGAGAGTAATAGGTGAGTCAAGTGAATTCTCTCTTCGGAAATGTGCTCGTGCAGAGAGCCCTCTAGATGCAATCTGAACAATATTGTATTGTACTGTTATTCAGTTAACGGTTTGTTCTTTCTCTGCATGATTTCTGATTTGATTGATTCCAGCAAATTCTGTCTTCTGTGCACTTCGGCTTTGTTTTACTACATGTGTTTTCTTCGTGAGTAAGGTATCGTTAACCTTTATTGAGCTGGTTGTATAGTTTATCGTATACTCAGATGAAGGATTTTATATTAACAGTAATTTAATTCTTTAACATCGAATCACAGATGTGATAGTTCCATACTGCTAAGGATGAGCTATAATAGCAGCCGGAAGGTACTACAGATGCTGTTTGTTTATTAAATATGAAAAGAGAGAAATAGCGGGATTTTAGAAGCCTAGTGAAGCTACAACGGAGTACTTCAATATCATATAATGTAGAAATCTGTCATATCTAGAATAATATACAGTATCAAATCGATTTTTGAGAACTTTCAAGAGAGACCTCTTTTTGTTTTTCTCTATTTGGAGGAAAACCGATTCAGAGAAATTCGTAACTAGTAGTTTGCATAACAACTGTCTTATCAGAGTGATAAAATAGAAGCTTTCAACATACGATGTAATAACTTCGCGTGCTTTCAGCATCTCCCTTATTTCTCAGAAGAATGTTGCTTTGTTGAGGTTACTATTTCTTCTTTTTTTTTCTGACGAAATATCCCCAGCATCATTTTGTTGTGACATATAGAATGCAGTTCCATAAGTTCTTCGGTAGTTCTGGCTATATTCTTCCATCAGCTCAATGATGCTGTTGCTATCCCTTTTTATCCCCATAATCTTGACCAGAGATAAAATATAATCCACTTGTTTAAACCTCTCGGAATCGCGTTCGACAACTCAATCCGGCCAAAGCTTCTTCCCTGCAGATATAACCGGTTTCTTCCTCAATACAGACTAGTACATGTCAATTGAGGATGTGATGTCAGGTGGCATCTAGCAACTTCTTCTGCGAAACATCGTTCGTTAAATGAATCACTTTTTTAAAAAAACATTTTGCTTTGCTTGTTAAGCGATTCACTCGTTAATGGGAAGTGCTCATAAGCGAGGTTTGACGGTATTTGCAAATTTTCAACACCGGATAGGACAAAATAGGAAGTTGAAACAAGAACGGAATATGACCATCATGTGCAAAACATATGGTGAAGGTTACACCAGCGAAACATGGGAAGCTGAAATCTGAGTCTTAAAGCCCATCATTGGCCACTGTTCCAATCCCCCCCCCCCCATAAGAAGTATGTCCCTTCATTGGAGAGAAGCTAACTAAAATTCATAACAATGCTGCATTCACCAAGAATCCGAAACTTTTCTACATATCTGATACCTCCTAATTCACATACTCGTGGACAACAATTGTCTTAAGACTGAATATTCTTTTTTTAATTGGTGTTAATATTTAATTGGATTCTAGTTTCACCAATTATCACAACTTCCAGAAACTAATTGTGGAGAAAATTATTTTGAATTTCATTGTAGCTGATGTTGTGAATTAGTGAATCTGCATTTAAAATTTTTAAATTATTTTAAGGCACTAGCTCAATGATTGCTAAGAAATTTTGGAGGACTCTCAGATAGTGACAGTTTGCATAAAAAGTGCAATTTTTTTAAATTTATAGTTAATTTTCAAAATAAAAGATGTACTATCATAAGATCTTTAAAAGAGTCAAATTAGTTTTATTTTTAGTTCCTTCTTAAAAGTAAAATATTTAGAAAATTTGTTTCGTTTATTCGAAATGAAAGATAAATAATAGAGAATTAAATAGAAATTTTGAGTAATTATATCTTTGGAAGAACTATTTTATTATGTAGCTTGTTAATTACTGCTTCCTTTCTTTGTCAGAATAACCATTCCAGGCCCGTCACTCCCATCCCGAAAAAAATTTGGTTATAGCAGATCACACTGTAGAAAAGCGAGAAATCCTTGCCTTATAATGAATGCCTTGCTTTCAAAATCTGTGATAAAGTACAAAAATTGAATTAAATATATTTACCAAAGTAGTGTAGAAAAATAAAACAATCTGGATCCACTTTATCTTTTATGCATTAAATTACGCTTTTTTTCTTCATATTTTTTGCAACGTAAAAAAATTCCTGAACAATTCAATATTTAAAATCATTCAGCATCATAAATTTGACTATTGTAGTTTCTCAAAAATTTATAAGAGATCATTATATTTTGTATGCATTTCCTTCTAATTAAGTTTATAACAACTTAATCTCCCTCACTCCGATCTAACAAGAGGACATTCTGCCAATCGTATTATCAAAAATTTAGTTTTAAACACCAAGAGAAAGAACGAAATTTTTAAAAATTAAGTGATATCTACTATGAAATGTAACAAAAAAACTTTTATTTCAATAAATTTCATAATTTTTTTAACTCTAAATTATTTTTCTTGTAATTCTTCTTACAAATAATGAAGAATTGGAGAAAAAGATTGTCTGTTCGAGTATTAGACTACCAATATTTGTTACATTGTTCATTTAGAAATGAAGCTCACAATTTAAAAATGCTTTTCAAAATTTTCTCTTGAAACCTGAAATTTTTCATTTTATTGCTACATTTCTCAAATTTAGAAAAGAAGTTCCTGGAATTTAACTCATCTCACAGCACCGTTTCAAGTAACAGTTCAATGGTAGAAGATAAGATATTCTGAAGAAAAGCCAGGAACATTTCTTTCCAATATATGATAGAGCGCTTCGCAATAAAACTGCAGTTTACTAGAGTTAAGAAAATGCAAAATTCAAATATTTTTAAAGGTAGCTTCTTTTTTTTTCCCCTCTGTAGGTTCGATGTCATAAAAAAGGTATTTTGTATAAGCATCTATTCCAGCTTGTAGCTTGGCGTCACTCTTTACCTTAATGAGGTGGGGAAATCTTAAGAATTCGTTGGCAATTCAGGTAATATCCTTGTCATCTAACCATAGTTTAGAAAAATGAGTTCTATTCCAAATAGCTCCCTTGAACGTTGCAATTTGTAACTACACAGGTAAATGCTAACAACAAATCAACCATTTCCTAGTATTTTGTGCCAAAAATTCCCTTTCTATAAATTATAAATTCGATAGAATATCTGATGAATCGTTATTCAATATTAGTGCAGAACAAAGTGTTCTGCCTTGCGTTGTGTGGTTCTACAAGTAAGGCTTAAATTAATAAATCAAATAGATATTTTCTTGAAATGCGCATTACAGAGCGCATATTTGGAAAATAAATGACATCTACTTTCAGCAACCTATATACGCCTACTACATAAATTAGTATTTATTTAATCATAGCATTAACTTTGATGAACAGTGTCCTATCACAAAAACAAATCCATAATTCTAAGTTATCTTGTTCAATGAATATAAAGCATTATTATTAATTTGCCCTGCATGCAAAGTCACCAAATCGGTCCAATGATACCACCGCCGTACCGGTTAGTATCTTTAAATTTGATGAATTATGTCCTGTTCCAAAAGAGAAAATATAAATTCTAAAATATCTTATTCAATAAATATAAAGCATTCTTATTGGTTATCTATGTAAGCAAAAAGTCCGAAATCGGTACAGTTTTTGAAATTGGGGTCTGTCTCAAAGTTATATTTTGCGATATTTCTTAGAAGGCTTTGTGGAATAGCATGCATCGATGACATTTGTATGGATCATACACTTTTTTATAAAATAAAAATTGACGTATCTGGATCAACCCTGAAGGTGGTGATTCTTTGCTTTTGCTTATTATTTTAAATATGTAGAAAGAGATTTCTTCAAATACAAAGAACGATGGTGTATGATTTTTTTGCTCTCCTGTGAATAAAAAATCGTATTTGCGCTTGAACAATCCAACAATGCTGTTAAGTCATAAACCACGAGCAATCACCAAAAGCAAAACGCACCCACCAATATTTCCATCCCAATGCTCATTTAAAACTAGCCTCCATCCCACTTTTCTTCTGAGTCTCCGCTGAACCCAAACCTATAAACCGGGAAATAGCAAATAGCCCGTTGTATTCATTTCCAGGTTTTCAAATTGCGGTCGTAGCCCACGGCTTTACCTCTTCGTAATTAGGCAGCCGTGCGCTTTAGTGAGAGTTTGATGACGGAATTATAAACGTCATAGATAGGGGCATGACGCATCCGGCAAGCTATCGTATCAGCCGTAACGCTTTTCTGCTAATTGCCACCGCCATACCGGTAAGTACTACTCCCACTGCCACCGACGACCCCTATCGTCACGTGACCCCTCCAAACTCCCCCTCCCCCCTTAATGCACGTTTGATAGGCGAGAATTTCTGAGGCCTGTAGTAATCGATTCTATTTTTGTATAGGTAGGGAGGAGGAGTGTGTATTTATCGTCCAGTCCGATCGAGCAGACGATACTTGGTGCACCCCTCTGATCGTCCGTACTGAAAGGGTGGGAGAAATTGTGTATAAATTGGAAACTGAAAGGACCCGTGGTCGAATAGGGATGCTTTATCGCTATCTGATCGTTCCCAAAAGGGGTGGACTCCAAAATTGCGCAGAGTACTTGATTGTTGGACTCCTGGGAATTGTGGAAAAGAGCAGCTTGTGTGGTGTGTGCAGCCATATTGAAATAACAAGTGCAATGAAGAACAGTTTTCAATTTAATTGCCGTTTTGAAATTGCATCTCATTCCAAAATTCATTCTGGCATGATATTGGAAATTTAAACAGAACATTAAAGTTTACTCATCTAGTAGGTAAATGAGGACTTACAATGTATTTTTTAGAAATATATATAAAAAAAAACTTACTATTTGTATAATTAAAAAGAATAAATTCAGTATCCATCACATAATTTTTTCAGTCTTGAATGAGAATTTTTAAAACTTTTCTGATTATCTTTTCATCAAAATTAATTCTGTAAATTATATTTAAAACCCGTTTCAAAGCAACATCCTCTCAGCATTAAGAAAAAAATTAGTAAAATATAAAAGAAAAATGGAAACAAAAATTTTTCCAAGACACTGGAGCACACATACCTAAGAACATGACCTAAATTAATCAGAGTTTAAATAATGATAAAATAAAGAAATTAAGTTTTTCGTACTGATTTAAATTATTTTTCATTTTGTAATGAATCATCATTTGTTCATCTACATAACATACATACATACCAGTGGATAATTTTAAGCTTAAACGTGAATCAGAAGAAAATGTTCATAGGTTCTATCTTCTAGCTACGCTTTTTCTGCCGGCGTCTTGGCCTAGGGGTAGCGCGTCTACTTAGTGATCTGGGCGTCCCGGGTTCGAGTCCTGGTTTGGGCACGATTGTTCTTCACTCTGTGTTCTATCTTTGAGGTGAGTGAAAGAGCACCCCTGTTAAACGGGGTGTGTGATTGTCATCTTTATATGAACTAGAATTCAGACTTCTGCCATTGGGTGCTCAGGGGCCTTTATCCTCAGAAGCTACTGCAGAAACTCGGTTTAAAATCGATGACTTCGTCAGCGGGCGAGTCTGTGACAAGTGCCATAAGTAAACAAAAACAATGCTTTTTCGTAACCAAAATTATTCAAATAGGCCGATATATTCCTTAACAGGAAATATTTTTCAGCGTTTGGGCACGCTGACTGCTGGAGGATTTCCTAATTTTTTTCCAAGCAAAATACATGAATGGCCATATTTGAACTTAATGTCTTCTAGAAAAACAGATTACATCCACTGTGGGAACTAACTATATCAGGTTTCAACTTCAAGTACTGACAAGGCTACTCCAGTAGCGTTTTGACTAACAGAAGATGCCATATTTCCTTTTTATTAGAAGTGCTTACTTCATAAATTCGGCTGTGTGTGCAAACAAATAAGCTGATATTTACCTTAGCAGTAGATATCTCACTGTAATTGGATGTGCTGGCTGCTGATGGTTTTCCAAATTTTCCATTAAATGAAGCACTTAACAGATCTTTCAGGAAAACAACTTGTAGTCATATGTTGGCCTTCAATCAGGTGTTTAACTTAAGTGCTGCGTACGTGCTCCTCGGGCGATTTGTCCAACAGTAGAAGCCTTGTTTCTCGTTTATCATGAATCTTTGGTTCATAAACATGATTACGTATATTAGACCAATTACTTTTAGAACAACCGTATACTATTGGAAAACGATTTACATTATATAAAAGCTGAAAATAAGATCTTTCACCTTATATTAACATTAAAATCTTATTCACCGATAGATGGATTCCAAAAGTTATATATATACATATATCGTAAATTAATAGAAAAAGTAGAAATATAATGTAAAATAGAGAATAAAATTTGGCAATCGACGCATTAATAGCTCAACAGGGGATGAAATTTAATGTGAAACGTAAAAAAAAGTATAACATTTTCTCCAAATAATGTCAAACAAGCAAATGAATAGATATAATCTTCACCTTAAATGACATGATTTAATATGATGATTAATAAGGAGAAATAGGTAAATCGATGCAAGACTAAGATTCAAAATAATTTTATAAAATACAATAAAAAAGTGCATTTTAAACCAAGGCATACTAAATATGTATACAAAGAGGAGAAATTAAAGGAAAATGTAAATCACAAAACAAAGAATTGTACGAAGGATACGTCTCTAAAAGTCTCCTCTCTTTCTCCATCAATTATTTTTATATAGTGCCGTATTATCAGACTTGGTGTCTTTTGATTAGAATTGTCAGGTGAAAGCTAAATTTTGGGTATATTTGATGAAGATAACGATAGAAAATTTGAGTTTTAAATATAGATACGTAAATAGGAAAGAAGTTAAAATAAATAAAATCCATTTAAATAAATTAATATATGCATTAAAAAAATCGGCTGCGTTAAAAAAAATTCGAGGAAGATCCTTTTTAGTTGATCAATGGCAATGTAGAGGGAAGTTGCATTGAAGTAGTTTGCTCAATTCACACAGACTGACAGCATAAGCGCTAGTCACATATAGAATATCGTGCGTAAAACATATCTTCTGAAAAAAATCTTTAACAAACGTTTTGGAAGATTGTTTCTTCAGTCAGGTGTACATCACGATGACTCTACAAGAAAATTATGATATACATGTAGCACGAAACATATTATTCTTTTAATTATTTCTAATTTTTGATGATCATTGATGTAGCAATATAAAAGGCTCCGAAGGTATCCTTTCTTTTTCTTAAAATTCATTATAAGAATTAACTTTATAAAGTGACAGAAACGTACTAATATTTAGTTTCCATGGTCTCCCTGAGGCAGGCCCTAGAGAGTACTGCAGCTCCTTGTCCTTGCACGTTGTGTCTATGTAAGTTACAATCTTTCTTTTCTACTTATTATATGAGAAAGTAGAAAAGTAAGAATGTATTTAAAATGTATTTGTTATCTTACTAGATTTTCAAAAGTATTATTTAATAAGCCAAATGCGTTCATATCCTGGGAAGTAAGTGATGTTTAAATTTTTTTCCAAGATATTCCACTATTAGTTTTTATTCTTTTCCCTCGACATTTTTGGCTGGCTAGTTTGCATTTTCTTTCAAGAGAGATTCTTTTTCTTCCGTTTTTTCACCTCATTCATTCCATGATTTTGAAACTTAAATACAGAGACAAAAGAATGTTTCTAATACGTGATCTCTTTCAGAGAGGGCAAGTTTTTATGGCCTTAAATACGAAACATATACGCAAGATCCCCTTGCCCGTAATTAGCGCTCGAAACGATGTTATTTGACAGTCATCGCGTGTAAAAAAAACAGTTATCCAGAGTTTAAAAAAGCAGTTAACTGGAGCACTTCATTAAAGACTATTAAATTCCTTTTCCTAGACTCTTCAAACAAGAAAAACGATTTTTATACTCTAAATCGCGGGTCTTTTATAGGGTCTTCTGAAATAATAATAATGAAAAAATTCCATCAAAGTTCGTTCCTTCTTCGAAAAATAAGAGCCGCCTGCCTGAAAAACAAAACAAAACCCCCCTCAGCTATTAAGTTTCAAAGGTAGCAAAAACCGTTCTTTAGTCTTTTATTGGAAGTTTTATCATCGGCAAATGTTGTCTTTAACGCAACACAGTGTGTAAATATTGATTCAAGAAACCAACGGCTCAGTTTAAATATTTAGGAGGGGAAAAAATTGCAGTTTAAAGAGGAAAGGAAAAAAAATATAGTTTTCCTATCGTAAAAATAACGCTTCCAGATAAGGCTATTTCGTCTCAACAATTTGTCTTTAGTGAGTAAGTAACCAGCATCGCGAGGGGTGTCTTTATGAATAAAAATTAGCTTCGAAGAGGACGCTTAAGAAAGAAGGGAGCAATCATTCAAAATAAAAAGTCGTGAGGGCCGTGTTTACCTCCCACGCGCATGAATCCTCTTCAGGGCGGTTGTATTAAATTTAATAACCAATCGTGGAACTGATGGAATATTTATATAAATCATAAAATGCGGATTTGTTATGGTCTTTGCTATATGCCTCCAGAGAAATGAGGGAATGAATATATTAAAATAATATCTGTGTTTTTTCGGAGGTATCTCTAAGAGAATTATGCCTTAAGAAAAAGGG
>JAPMOR010069209.1:0-22544 GCA_026543865.1 Argiope aurantia | reverse complement strand
TTCAGGGGATTTTCGGGTCACGAAGGAATCATTATTACACGTTTGTCTTAATTTCCTTTACAGAAAAACTCCCTTTTTTGAATCCCTGCCTGAGGGTGACCCTTGAAAAAGTCTTCAGGCCGGATTCTTACTTTTTTAATCTTTTTTATTATTTTTATTTGGTTTTTTTTGTTTTTCCATTCTACTTTATTTTTATACTTTTGTATATATATATATATATATATATATACACACACACACATAGAGAGACAGAGAGAGAGAAGGGGAGGGGGATAAAGACCGATAGAGAAGTCTCGTGATTGTTTCAAACCAGTTTAAACTGGTTAATGATTAATTAAAAAATGAATTTGTCTTAGTTAATGAATTAATTAAGACAAAAAATAACTTACAAATAATAATGTTCTCACATGATAGCTTGAAATTTGCTATAGCAGATTTCATTTTTTCTTTCTCTTTTTTTCTATTTTAATCATTCTCTTTAAATCGGTTTACTGCCCAATTATGCTCCTTTGGCGATCAACCGTTTACTTATAATATCAAGTTTTATTTCGTCCCTTATAAATAATTTCTTTTTCAAGATTGCATTATCAAGTATTTCTTTTAAATTTCATAAATTATAGTTTAAATTTAAATAATGTTAATTTAATAACATTCCTTCCTTTCTGATGTTTCAGAGCATTAATCCGTTAATAAATTATATCACAATTAAAGATAATTTGAAAACCGTAGCACTGTGCATTATCTTACAAATAGTTGCCATCCTTTTACAAGGTGTTGCAACTTCACTTTCTTGTCTCTGATGTGCTGCTAATTTAAATTATCAAATTGGTGTGATAAAATTTTACTGTTTAATTTTATAATTGACATCATGAGATTAGTTGTACTCAAATATCTTAGTAAAAAAATAAGAAAATAAATAAAGAAAAAATAATATTCGACATAACGCATTTATTTCCTAGTATATTTAATATCTCAGTCAGCCTTGTTCATATAATAAAAAATGAGCGAAACAAAATTAGAAAGAAAAATATATCTTTGACTTTGTCAAATGCATTGAAAATATAAACAAATTTTTGATTTATTTTGCAAACATACTTTTGATTTATTTTTGTTTATAAAAATAGAAGAAATACATGAGAATACGTATTAGATGAAATAATGAAATTTTTCCGAGTTCCACTGTTTCAGTTAAACTGATTGTCAAAAATTACACAGAAAATGGGAATATAAATATCTCATCATTTAAAATGATACCATTAAAAATATATTTTATTTTTAAAACCTGCATAAAACTTATTTTTGATCATTAATATTGTTGGAAGTCATCGGGGATAAAACGTCAAAATCATGATTATATTTTAATTAATTAAAATTTCAACTACATCTTTAATAAATTCAAGGAGGAGAAATTGTGCTTTATAAAGTTTATGTTAAATGAAACTTTATTTTTATATTATCTTCATTTCTATTTAGTGTTTGTCAAATTTCGATGTTAAATTCCGGATATTTTTTTTTCAGTCGGAACTTTTTATTTCAATATTGTAAACATACACAAATCGTTTGGTGAAGTGATTTATTGCTCCAGGACAGCTGGTAAAACTTTATTAATTTCTGATTGGTAGACTCGAATGAGACCATTCCAAAAAAAAAAGAATATTTATGCAAAATATTTTTTTTTCATCTTTATACGCATTTAAGTATGCATTTATGTAAAATTCTCTACTATGGAAGAGGCGTGAATTTGTTATTCATTGTACTTTCATATTTTGCAGGCAATGTTGGTTGAGACTGTTCTATTTTAAAATAATAAATGAATTATTTGTTGTTTTTTATTCTTTTGAATTCATTTTTTACCGTCATAAGGGTGGCAATCTGCTTCCTAAAATGTTCTGGTTATTATTATTTTTTTTCAGATTTCGAAGATCCAGTTCAAATAATGCGTTGTAAACAGCACCAGCAAACAACCATATACCTTACTATCGGAAGAGATAATGTTGAATTCTGCAATATTTTTGAGGAATGAGATAATCATTGATTAATTTATAGGAACCATATATTTTTTTCTTCCAAAGATTTCTGAAAGAGTGAGCAGTTTTAATTGACTGAAAGCGAATGTTCATTTATATATATAGTTTGAAGCATTTTCTTAATGAATCGTTTCAAAATATTTACTGTCGTTGAATCGATGTCTGGTATTATTTCATTCAAAATATTTATTATTAGAGACTAATAAAAGAAAGGTATTTTCAGGTATTTTAATTCAGGTATTTTAATAGAATAGTAAATAAAAATTAAAGGGTATTTTGATCCTCCTTGCAACATAAATTGCAAAAATATTATTGAACAAAATATATTTTTACTTCATTCTAACATTCTAAAATGTCCAATTTTTTTATGATATTAACTCTGTCTATACCGAAAGGTCTCAGACTCTCATTTTGCAAAAGTACAGCGACTCCCATATGAATGCGAAATCCCCCTTTGGTAAATATGATTAATTATGTACCTTTGGCGCACGCTTTGACAATTAAAGATGCTCCTCCAGATGGGCTTTAAAATTGGGATGTTTTTTGTGAACTCTGAAAGCGCCAACTGCCTTACAATTGATTTATAATTATGGAATAATCATGGTTAATACGGTTAATAATTGCAATTTATATTGTCATTAGGAAATTTTCATATCTTTGAAAGAAAAATTTGGGCGTCTCAATATTTTAAGATTTCTGAACTCGAATAATCTTAGGAATGAGCGGATAAGTTACTTCTCATATAATTTTTTATAACGAAATTTTAGAAATCTATAAATGGATACATTATTGCATAGTTTCAAAAATGCATTTCTTTATTAACTGCATCTTAGGAATGAAGGAATAGATTATTTATCATGGAATTTTTTTAAAGAAATTTCAGAAATTCAATAATTTTATACTTTATTGCGTAGTTTTAAAAATGCATTTTTTTATTAATTGCATTTTAGGAATGAGAGAGTAGATAATTTATCATGGAATTTTTTAATGAAATTTCAGAAATTTATAAATGGATATCTTATTCCTTAGTTTCAAATATACATTTCATTATTAAGTCGAATTACAAATCTTTTTTCGGTGTGGTATCACGCATTAAATCGCAAAATATTTTTTTTCTTCATTTTTGAAATCTCAGGAAATAAAATTATGCTTATAATTTATGTAGTTTAGATGATAAATAATAAAATTGTAATAATGGAGTGACAACGTGTAGTTAGATGATTAAATTATCACAAAACTTTAGTTTTTAACGGCAGTATGAGAGGTTGTCGAGACCATTAGAAAATTCGTTTATTTAATGAGCAAGACTTGTGTAAAACTTTAAATAAAAGAATCACTATTTTAATATGAGATTGAATTTAATGCTTAAAAGTATTTTACTTTAAATGGATATTGATCTTTTTAAGAAAAAAAGACAATTATTAGAAATTATAAATAGCCAGTAATCCATCATTTGTATACCAGAATTTTTGGCTAATCACCAAGTCTGGGTCGTAATAATTACTTTATTACAGCTCTACAGCCTCCTTTGTCTACTAGACTTTTACTTCATCCCTCTAGCTAGCCTCCTTTAGAAGAGTATAGGTGTTCCAATACGAGGTTCCCAGAGAACTTTTCTGTCCCTTCTATTAGATATTGTATGGCAGGAATCGCCCACTCTTATAAGGCCTGAAACCTCATATTAAATGGTAAAGAGGATTTGAATCCATGTAAAAGGATACTTAGAATATTGTAGGCGCACGGAATGGAATAACAGCAGGCTTTGCAGAATGGGTGTTGACTATCAGAGTGGAATTAATTTATGTATAGGTATTAAGAGAGATTTTTGATTGGTTGTAAGGGGATTATCTGTGGAAGTAGGTTCTGGAGCATTAGAACATTTACCAGTTTTATTACTGAAAGGAAAGATACAAGCACTTTATTTGAAAGAGACTAAATTAATAATTGCTCTGGCATTTGATACACAAATAGTTTGATAGATTAGTAATAACTTGGTTCAATCACAGAATGAGGCTTTGAAACTCGACTTTTAATAAATGATTCTTGTTAGCTTTTTGTGTTGTGTTTGTATCAGGTGTGTTGACTTGCTGTAGATTATTCGCTCGGTAAGCACCAAAAAAACTGATAAGTTTGGTAAGGAACAGAACGTCTTCTTTGAGTGCACAGATTAGTAGGTCTTCCGAACGAATGTAAGTTAGTACAAAATAGTGGATGATGCACAGATAGAGGAAATATATTGTTTTACTGGGACAGTATTTGTTCGAATGAAACTAGTGCCGAAGATTGATGGGGACGCGTTGGTTTATTTTAGTTTAGTTTAGTTATATTAACGTCCCGTTTTGAAGCAACACTAGGGCTATTTTGGGACGGACATCGTAATTTTGAACCGCGGTCAGATGACGAGGACGACACCTGAGCTGGCAGTCCCCTCTCCACACCACACCAGCGGGAGGACGTTTGGTCAGGACGGATTTAACGTGCAACAGACCCCCTTACACGATGGTTCTTCTGTGGAATCGGGTCTCGAACCTGAAACCCTCCGGCTCCGAAGCCGAGAACTTACCACCAGGCCACCGCGGCCCCACGTGTTGGAGAATTGTTAGTAAGGTGAAAGTGACATCTAGAAAATTAGGTTTGGAAGCAACGAGTCTGATTCCTCTAGAGAAAAGGACACAAAAGTTCACGACGATGGGTAATTTTTGCCACGTATGTTGAAAGGAATTTAAAAGTCGCTCTTAATCTTGGTGTGAATTTCTACTTAAAGAAGCATCGGAAAAGGGGAATGGTGGTAGCAGGTTAGATGTAATTGTTCTAAAATTGATAAGTACAGAAATATTAGTTTACGCTTTTAATGGTTAACATAAGCTCGAAAACTGAGAAGAATAGAATAAAGAGTAGTTGGAGTGTTTAATTGATGGGAACATTTCGAAAGGGAAAGCAGAATAAGTTAGGTAAGGCCTGGATCTTGGTTTTCTGGGATGCCAGGTGAAGGAGCATGCTTGTGGAATGTAGATGGCAGAGGACGATAACTATGCGCAGAAGAATGTTTCAACATAGTATGCCTTTGTAGTTGATGGAGGGGTACAACTCCTCCAAACAGGTTGTTTAAGTATGATAAATCGAGTCTTATCTTAACTGGATAGTGAATGAACATAACAGCCTGTCACAAAAAATGTGTTTATACGGCTTTATTCTGTGGCAGTGATGCACTTAGAATAAAAAAGGCATTACCTTCCTAAGGTGATTATGTTTAATGTTAACTAATTTTGATTAAATACTGAAAAAGGGAAAATGTATTTTCTTCTATTCTCTAGTATATTAATCATTAGTTCGGCTGCTCTATTAATAATTGGAAAAAGTTTTGATAACATAAAATACAAAAGCTAAAATTATCTGTGACATTATAAAAAGAATATAAAAAGAATAACATAACTTTTTCTTTAGATTTCTACAAAGGAATTTTAATTAATAACATAATCACACTTATTACAGAAATTATTGCAGCAAAATTCATTATTACGTAATTAGTAACACAGAAACATGAAAACATAGAAGTAGTTGTAAAACTATGATAGTGAAAATTGTAACGAAACCAATAATTCTTATAATTTTAAAAACATATGCAATAAAAATTGCGAAAATTCCTAAAATTTTTAATTAAAATTTAGGAATTTAAAATTTTAGGAATTAGTTTAACTCTCTTAACACTAAATAATCAATAAAGGCATATAATATTATGTATGAATTCGATAGTTATCATTCAATTATTAATTGAATTTTTAAGATATTAATGAACTGCAAATATAATATTAAAATCCTGGATATTAATGATATTCAGTAGTATTGTAACCAATTCTTAAACAACTAATACATTTATGAAATCTAGAATGGGCTACCTCTAATCTAGTTCCTAAGCATCGATGTAATAAATTCTTCCTTGGTATTTTTAGTCTAATAAAAATTCCGCTCTGCCTTCTTTATTGGCATTCAATAAATGCACAGCCCTATTTTTCCCTTCTTCCTTTTTTATCTATGAATTTCGGCTTTTGTCCCGATAGATAAAGAAATATATGCTTTGAACTTCTTATAAGCTGGTTGGTCTTTTATCTATAATATTTGAGTAAATTATTTTCTGTTGTTTTTATTGTTGTATTGCTTTTATGTGCAAAGCTGCTTTTATTTTGCATTCTGTGTATGCAAAATAAAAGAAGTATGCGTATGTGTAATATTGCATCAGTATGTAAGCCAGCTTATTTATTGTAATTCCCTATAATGTTGAGTCTAAAAAAATCATCAATTTCAAAGTATATATCATGTTGCTAGAATCACCCTTTAGCGATAACCTGTTATTTTTCAGAGGACAAACCATAATTAATTTGTCAGAACGCTGTCCCTCCTCATTTAGTTACTTCCATATGTCATATAATTACTTTATCGATATATCGAGATTTTTAAGATGTAAACTTTGCAGTCGTTTTTGCATTATTCGAATGCCTCTAAATGCTGCTACATAGTGTGCAAACCCAATTACTTCTAGTGACACATTTTAAGAAAACATCAGTTTCAAAGAAAAGTTAATAAAACTACTAACTATGTAGCAGTATTTAGAGGCATTCGAATAATGCAACTGGCAACTCCGAACTGCCCGAAGGTACCCCGAGAAATCTGAATGACTGGACTGTCACAACGGCAGCATTGACTGGAACTGTGGTTTAATTATAAGGGCCTTCACAGGCCACGGTACAATCTTTCGCATGAGAAGTACGACCCACCATCAATAAGAGGTAGCTTACAACCACCATTTTCTGTACCCACCAGAGTGGCAAGAACCAACCACCATACCAGAAGCTTCTTCTCCTCAATTGTGAGGTATCCCCAGTGGGCAAATAAAACTATTAAAAAAAGTATGTTCACCACCACAAGATCTCTTCTCACCAAATGTTTAGCTTAAGGTGGCTGCTATTAGGTTACACTGATGCTCTGTATATAATATTTTTAAAACCAATTTTTGTAAACCAACTTTTAAAAATAATTGATAAATAAAATTGATAAAAATAATTGATAAATTAAAATAATAAAATAATATAAAACAAATTTTATCATATATTCCAACTACACGGGTGTGCAAAACTTAAGCAACAGGTATTTTTTTTGCCATAACTTCACGAGAAATCATCTGAGAGACATGAAATTCAGAAATGAGGTACAGCATTTTGTTCTGAAAGAATGACGAAAGCATAGTTGCGCAGAAATGAATACAATGCATACAGTATGCAATCAAACAAAAAAAGGCTTTATTGAAATCATAGTATCGTTACGCATGATTGCCTGTCCAAGAGGAAGAGCAGCAAGCAGATGTTCCTTAGTATGGGATATGCCCTCCCCTTACTACAATGGTTGCTTTGCACCGTCTCCCCATACTCAGCACCAGATTGTCCAACAGTTCTTGAGGTAAGATTGCCCATTCCTCAATCAGCATCTGTTTAAGATGTCGGGTGTTCCCAGGAGGATGTAATCGTGCCGCAACGCTTCTCCCCAAAGCATCCCACATATGTTCTATCGGATTTAAATCAGGGGAGCACGCCGGCCAATCCATTCGAGTGATATCTTCACTTTCCAGGAGCTACTAAACATCACGAGTCCTGTGTGGCCGTGCATTGTCATCCATAAAAACGAAGTCTGATCCAATGGCACCTCGGAACAGACGCACATGGGGAAGGATCACCACCTGACAATAGCGATCTCCAGTTACAGAACCTCTGTCGAAAACGTGGAGCTCAGTCCGCCCGTTCATCATAATGCCTCCCCAGACGACAACTCCAGGACCACCGAAACGGTCTCTTTCCGTGATGTTACAAGGATGAAACCATGTCCCGACCTCTCTCCAAATCAACTGGCGGTGGGACTCGCTTCTGGCACTAAAACGACTCTCATCAGTTAAGAGGAAACGACTCCATTGATGAGATGTCCAGTTTTTGTGCTCCCTGCACAACCCTAAATGGTGCCACCGGTGGGAAACTGTCAAAGGTATTTAAAGGTGTCCAAGTAATTTATCATTATAAATAGCTGTCGTAAAAAAATGATAGTTCATTAAGTAAAACAAACTTCCCACAGTACTATCGCACATTTGTTTGACATTGAATGCAGTGTTACTGGGTTGCAGTGGAAATTGATCAATTATACTAAAATTGTTGTGTCTGTTTCTTTACATAGCATTTGCTTATAAGCTCACACAAAAAAAAATTTCATTTGATTTTTGAACCTTGTGCAGAGCAGACATCCTTAAAGGTTGGCTAGTAGAAGAAAGGTCTAATCACTGATGAACTTGCTAATTTGTTGTGAGAATGAATGGGTTGGTAGTGAGCGGTCTTGTTCTAATTTAGATTCCGATGAAGACAGAAGATTGCGTGAAAGTGACTGTGAAGAATCTGAAGTGCAGGTGAAATTGATAATATTATAGTACTAAATACTGAATTAAAAGTAATTACAAATCGCTAAAAAGCAAAAAGTGTTAAATTAATTACTGCGTCCATTGCAAATGAGGTATGCACAAAACATTATGCATAAAAACGATAAATCGTGATTAAAAAGCTTGCATTCTCACATTACGATTTTGTTTATCTATCTGTACTTATAATAAAGCTCAATGTGTGTGTGTGTTGGCGCTCTACAGGCCAGACCATTCAACCTACAGCTACCAAATTTGGCACGTGTATATCTTGGAGGCCGGGAATGTGCACCTGGGGGTTATTTTTTCGAATTTTTAACTAGAATTTTATTTATTAAAAAATTAAGCGAAATTTTGTTTTTACTATAATTGTTACAGTGTTACAGTTAGTTTTGTTACAGTGTTTTATGATATAAAGTGTCCTTATAAATGATAATTACATGAAATATTATTAAAAAGTCTTAAAACTAAACCTTACTGAGCAATAATCCTGTAATTATTTAGTTATTATAATTATTTTATATATTTTACATCGCGGTGTCGAAACGACACAGGCGGAAACTTAAGGGCATCGAAATCCCGGACGTTCTAGAGTTAATTGAAGAATACGCGAGAAAATTCTGGAAATACAGTCTTGTTAAGACATCTGATCTTGTTACATTTTATTTTATATTTTTGAAGGAACTTAGAAAAATCCTAGATAAATATTGAACATTTTATTGCCTTGTTCTGAAAGACATAGAAATGAGTCGAATTCATATCATATAATTCAATGACAAAAATTCCAAGACACCTATCTTATCATGTTAATGGTTTATACTTTATTACTTACTAAAGTCTGTGTGCATCGACTTTTATATAATTCGTTTTAGAAAAATGAATGCAATCATTTCTACTTGCCTTATAGCAACTATTTATAATTCCCGATTCTCTAATTTTTTCCAAAAAAATTACAGAGTATATACCAGTTTAAAAAAATAACCAGTTCAAAATCTCATTCAACACATGTATTGCATCTAATACAGCTTAACTTTATAAATACCATTCAACAAAAATATATCGATATATAAAATAAATACACTAAATTAATTTAAATCAACGATTCATCAAAATAAAAAATAAGATATTTTTCAACGTAATTCTAGAATTTCATTAACAAGAAGAATCATTTTAAGAATAAAGTTACAGTTTGTACTTTCCAGAAATTTCGGTATCCAATTTTCTCCCTTCTTCTTAACTTTAATCCTAAATTAATTTATCGTTTTCATTTTGATTCGGCGAAACTAAAATGCGGTTTGTAATAAAAATCGTCTGTCACAAAATTTATTTTAGTTGATTTCATTATGGAGAAATGGGATTAAATGAAAACTGATATGTTATGAAGAAAACTTCGACTTAATTTAAGTAAGGATATAGAAAAATAAATTATGTCAATCTACATCTCAGTATGAAGCATAATTTAAATTGAATACTGATTTCTGAAATTCTGGACAATCTAATTATTTATAATCCCTCATATCTTTTACCGCATGGATTACCATGACTTGCTACATTATGTTTTACGTCTTGAATTTTATAAATTAAAAATGGTACAGGGATAACAACTCTTTCGGTGAAAAGAATAAAGTAAAGTAAAAATATTTCGGAATGTATTTCAGATATATAGATGGATGAAGATATAAAACGATTCAATATCGGATAATCAAATTAGAAATGTAAAATATTTATTTAAATTTTGAACAAATGACATTTCAATTAAGTACTTTGGATAAATCTTGAAACAAATAAATCGAAATTGCAACGAATATCAATAATAAATAGTGAATTTTGCTGCGTTTTTTTCTATTCTATACACATTTTTAAAAAATAGGAATATTACAAATAAAACTATTAGAATTTATTGAATATCTTATAAAAAGTTACAAATCATATTTAGTAAAGTTTTTCAAATATAAGTTTTTTTAGAAAAATTGATTTTTTTATTAAATTAATTGAAATAAAAAGAATCATTTTAATATATGTTTCGTCAGCACATAAAACATATAAAATGTGTTTGTATGAAAATAATTCAATCATGTTCTTACTGAAGAGGAACTAAAAGCTACTAAAATTAGAGCTACTAACAGCTAATAAAATTAGAACTACTAAAATTGGCAACAAGGCATTTCAGAGAGCAACAAAATACAGCTTGGATCAATTTTTTAAAAATATTAACTAAAAATGAGATTTTGGATTTTTTTTTTAAATTTTGAAACCTTTATTGTTCAAAATTTTTTTCTACACTATAACAATTACTCGTGAAATGCTTTTGACTTTCTTTTATGTATTTTGAAAATTTTTGAAAACACTTTTTTCGCTTAATGTGTTACAATAGTTTTAACTATTGCAATGAAATTCGCATTAACTCCTTTATTTAGTCTAAAGGTTAATCGTGTGATATTCTTCAATAGTTGAAAGCTAAGAAATAATAATTATCCTTATTATATGCTGAAAATATATACGGAAGAACATAATGAAATTGCAATATAGAGAAAAACAATGCACTCTCTAGACATTAGACTTTTAAGTTTTCAATGGGTCCATAATTCCACGAGACTTGACTTTATTGGCAAGCTACATGTACATAATTAAAAGAGTAAATATGAAGCTTTTAAAATAACATGGTTTTAATGTCGACTGCAATTTGTTCACTGAAAGGATTTTCTTGGGGAAATCATGTGCAATGTTCATAATAAATTATTATATATACTGTACATAAGCTGTTATATACCAGTTGTAATTAACATATTTACTTGAAAATTTAATAAAGTGGAACCAAAAGTGATCATACAAACAATACTCAATCAATCATATGAGCCAAATAGTCGCCAGATGTGGTAAGCGATAATCAATTTAGAATAATGCTTTTTATTATTTACTAGAATCTTTTGTGGTTTAAATAGTTTGTGCAAAATGTTTGGCATATGAGCTCGTGAATTATTAATTTAGAATATATAATTGTAAAATGCACGGAGTGTCATTACAAAATATAAATATAGATATCACTCAGTAAAAATGTATCTACCGTATAGCAAAATCAGTCAATTAAATGAAAATGAAATCTCATCAAAATACATAATTCAAAACAAGATAAGATTTTCAATATCAGTTTTTGCAATACTAAACTTTTGGTAACTATTATTCCTTGTTTTAGTTAATCCTAATCTTAAATGAATTTAGAGTCTTCATTTTGACTAGGTGACTTAAAAATAATTGAATTATAAATCATCCTTGTCAATT
This sequence comes from Argiope aurantia, assembly GCA_026543865.1. NCBI lineage: Eukaryota > Metazoa > Arthropoda > Arachnida > Araneae > Araneidae > Argiope > Argiope aurantia. The sequence continues at coordinate 10,790 of JAPMOR010069209.1, read as the reverse complement.
TTATTTTATTCGATTTCATTATAAACTAAGTCAATTACGACAAAATGATATGTTGGAAGCTAAGGAAATAACAGACAAAAAAAAACTGAAATTTAATTTAATTAGGAAATTACAAGAATGAAAAGTTCAGTATCATGCAGAATTTAAAATGAATGGATATCTTCATTTTAAATTCTGCAGATGGCAGATGGCAGAAAGATGGCAGACGATCTTATTAAATATAATCCTCTTCTCAGTCCAAAGCTCGGATAACAATGACTGGATTATGGTTTGAATTTTGATTTTTATAAATAAAAAGAGATATCTGTAGCAGTATTAATTTTAGTTAACAAAGCCTCCTTATTTTAAATAATATGGTAAAAATATTTTGAAATTTTTCGGGTTTTATTGATAGAAAGAAGTATAGACTTGTTCAGTATAGGATAAATAAGTTAGAGACTCGATGTGTTTATTTACATTTTCAATAATTGGAATTTCTATAAATTTCTGTGCAGGAACTTTGCAACTAATAAATAATTTCCACATTTTTTTTTTCGATTTTTATTCATAATTCTTGTTTTTTAAATAATAATCTGACTAAACCGACGCAAGATTTTTTGATATTGAAATAAACATGCTATAAATAAATGTTCCAAATAATTATTTACTATAAAAATTAATTACTGATTTAGTTTTTTTTAAAAAAAATATGTATTTTTTGGCTCTCAAATATGAAAATAACAATAAAATATTTTTGCAATAAATTCACTTAAATTCGTAAAATCTTCTCATTATAAATTTACTGTTTATGATAGTTCTGTACATTCATACCAAATTATTTGAATTAAAAATTACTTTTAGCTTTAAAAGATGTGTTTTTTTTTTTTTTTTTGCTTAGATCAATATTTAACAATAGAAAATTAACTATCAGAATGTTTTAAAATATTTCCTTAAAAATATTATTATAAATAAGTGTGGGCTGAACTAACACGATGTGGAACTTTTCCCCAAATATAAAAAAAGAAGAAAAAAAAAATCAAAGATTTTAATGATTTTTTTTTTAAATTTAAAAAATAATTCTGATTATTCATTTTCACTACATGATTGTGCAAAATGTCCAAACCAAAATATTTAATTAAATAATAATTTTAGCCTTAAAGGACAATAATTTTCTGTTTAAATTAATTTTGATATATTTCTTGCTAATTCAATGAGTTTGAATTAATTATTTAAAAATTATGCAATATTAAACAACTAATTATTTTCTTCTTTATTTTTAGTAATATTTTTATTCTTTATTCCTTACTCCTTATTAGTTATTCCTCCGTTCCTTATTTGTTACCATTTACGCAAAAAACTCTCGTCAGTTTAAATAAAATTGAATGTATACATACCAAAAGTGAATTAATTCAGTAACAAAAAATGGCGAAATAGGTCAAGAATATGCTCGTACGTATTTTATTCTGTAATAAGTAGTTCCAAACTGCAATTGAAAAAAATTAGTCATTAAAAGTATTGCAACTTCAAAGACTACGCAAAAAATAAATTCTCATTCTAGACATTATAGTCAAACATATTGCTCTCAAATCTCTTGAAAGGATCAAGATATAGCTTAAATATTTACATTTCAAATGCAGGTGACAAGTTTCTCAATGCTGTTATTTGTTGCCAAACTTAGAACTGATTTAGTCACAACTTTATAGATGCAGTCTTTAAACAATTTATAACATAGACCGGGTTATGCAGCTTGTATTTAGAAATAGGATATTCGGATTGACTTGCTGGATTTCATCAATGAAAAGCTATAAACCTAAATTTTAATTCATGAAATATCTTTGTACAAACTATATACTGTTAAAGATAAATTTTATTCCGTCTTTGAAAATGAAGATTTGATAGACAAAATCAATATGCAAGTTATTTAATAATACTTCTTAATAACTAATTTCTGAAATGTTAAAGATCGGCAGCAGGTTCCAATTGTTAATATACTCTGAATAATGTCAATACTTATATATCATGCTCTTTGAAAACGGAGTAAATAAATTGCTGGCAAAATAAAAGAAAAAGTTTTAATTTGTATGCAGTTCCTTGTTTATAATAATCATAAGTAATATATTTTTAATACATTAACATTTTAATAAAAGAATGTTTGCATTTTTGCGATTAAATAGACCGAATGAAATTTCAAATAACACTTTTTCAGAAACTTTAAAATTCTGCCTGGTGGAAGATCTGCCAGTAAATCCATGTCAATCTAAGTTATGGAAATTCAAAACGTAATGAAAAATGGACAAAATAAGTTGAAATAAATATTTGTCTATCAAGAATATATTTTTCATTTGACAACAAAGAATTGGAAAATAGTATATTTCATAGATTTGCAGCATTAAATTTCTTTAGATTGCCAAATGATTCCGTAGATCCTATTTCGATGTAAAAAAACGATTCTTCAACTTTACATAACTAACAGGGGGATACCAGTAGCTAAATATTAAAAAAAATATTTTGCTGTGATAATTTTTGAATTAGTTAACCAGGTATTAACATTTGCAAATAAAAAAAACTCTAGTTTTTAAAAGCAAATATAATATTTTTTATGATTTATTTAAAAAAACATTTTTAATAAAATCATAATGTTTAAATTTGAAAAATCTGGTCATTAATTAGTTTTATAATTTTATTATTAATAATGTTTTAGAGACTTTTGTGGTTTAAAGGCAAATGGATGCGATAAATTTCAACCTTATTACATGATTTAAACTTATATATTCATCAAATTATTCTGCAAAAAGTTGTGGGTTATAATTAATACGCTAAAAATTTAAATATATAATACAATCATTTTATTAAATAAATGCAAATTTATAACCATTTGTTTTGTAAAAAAAATGTCAAATTATTATTTCACAACACGAAAAATAAAGGCTTTACAGACTTGCCAATGATCAAGGTGCTTTTTTTTCTTTTCCGAATTACCTGAAATATAAGTGTATATAAATTTTATGTGAAAAATAAGATGTAAGAACTATATATTACATACACATCAAGTGTTGGATTTATTTTCTCCATACTTAATAGGCTACATTTATTATACATGTTCAGTTTGAAATTTCTTTCAGAAAGGCAAAATTCAATGATACATTTTGTGTGAAAATGCTTACAAAAACTAAAAGATACCAGAGGGAGTGATGTACCCAAAACTTTTACTCATACTGTCCAATAAAGGTGTCTATGGGTGCCGCCAACGAACGTGGATCGAGGGAAAAAATATTCACTATTGTCTTAGTAATGCCACTGTTCAGGCAATGCATGTAATTTTTTTATGAATCACTAAACCGACACGGAAGTATTGAGGGTGGGTCTAGTAGTGCCCCATGGGTACCAGGGGTCACTTATGCGCCTATTAGGAGAACTAGCCGCTCCTCCTGTCTTGTAAGGCTGAACTAGCGAGTCTCCTGAGTGTTAGATTCTTTTTTATCTTCCGTCGGCGCATTTGACATTCAAAAACTTAATCTGAGGCGGTGGAGGTATGCGCATCCAGTAGTCAAATAAATTTTGTATGCAATCATTTATGAGGTCACTCTTAATACCTCTGACGTTTCAATATGATAAGTTGAGAATTAAACAATTGTTTTGGAAATATCTGGTCATCTTAACTTTACAAAAATAAAATATATTTCTTGGCATCATTTAGATATTTTCTTGAATGTCAGCATGTTGTAAAATAAGAAATTTAATTGGGTTTGCGCAAGTATAACATCTTTATAATTGAATTTGCACTTACTTACAGTCAATAAACGAAAAAGAATTCTCACCTTCAATATATTTTTATAGTTCAAGAAAATTCACTCACAGAGCACGAAAAAAATCAAAAGGCTCCCCCCCCCTCCGAAATCAGCATTAGATTTTTAGTCAAGTTTAGTAGTTTGTTTCGGTCAAAACAAATATAATCGCGTGACAAAATTACTCAATAAATGAGTCATAGTACCTGATTTATCGGAGATTTCTATAAAGCTTTTATATTTTCTCGGAAGACTAACCATATTTATTGAAAAAAGTGGACATTTCGCAATGCCAATTAGCCAAAATATCCACGTTTGTCCCGAAAAAAACTCGCCAATAAGCTAAAATATGTTCAATTGACATAATTTGTAACAATATGCGTATCTTTAACGGCATAGATATTATTTATTGGTAATTTATTATGATTGGTAATTTATTATGATGACATTTTGATATTATTTAAGAGGCTGTATATATACAATATTAGAGATCAATGTCCATTTAAAATCGAAAAAAGTCTGTTGCATTAATTATCATTTGAATAATATGTCGTTTCAGTGCAAGACAGTAGAAAAAGATGAAGTAATGTTATTTTACATGTTCGAAAGTATTTATTGCTTTTGATAGATTCATTCTTTCTATTTAAATTTCAAAGATTGCATTTAAATCAATTGTTCCGAGAATCCTTTAAATTAACCGTCATATTTTGTCAAAACAGTGTTTTAGAACTCTGTCGGGAATAGCAATCCTTCTACTGAATTTTTTAATTTTCATCATAATTTCTATTTGGAAGATAAAACGAATTTATTTTGGTAAAAGAATCAAGCTATATATCAAAGCTATATATTTGCTGTTGAAAGAAAATATTCATAACTCTTTCTCAATCAGTATTTGTAAGTATTTTTTACTGTATAATATTATTGAATCAAAGAAAATGTGATTAAAAAATTTAGAATATAATCTATCAAATTATTAAACGAAATTCATTTACCACAAAAAAAATTCATTATTATTTTTTTTGTTTCCAAAAATTATAAAAATAATTTCAACTTTAATGAAAAATTTTCTCGTTTTAGTCTGAAATATAATAATTATTTCATCCTTCAGAGAGATTTTTAATTTCTTTGCTTTAATACCTGTGTAGGAGATGATGCAACATTTTCAAATCATGCAATGATTTATCTGCCTACTTAATTCCATGGATAACAACAATTGTTTTTACATATTGTGTTTGTACATTATTTTCTACTTTTTTTCCTTTTGATCAGACGATTTTTAGGATAAATGTAAGCCGGAAGTAGAAATGCGATAAAAAAGTGGAAATTTTGCAACTCTGTTGAATTATAGAGTCAAAACAGATAACGGAAGAAAATGAGTTGATTTATAGTTATAATTCTTTTATATGGGCTAACAGTTTGTTCTTTACAGAATGAATTTCACTCCTTTATTCTTCAATGTAACCCATGCGTGGTATTTCATTTCGTGCAATCCATCTCCTTGTTTTATATTTCTTCTTACAAATAGAATAAATTAATAGAGGGTAGAAAGCACAGTAGAATCAGCATAATAGAGACTTCGTAAAAATAAAAAAAAAATCTACTACAGTTCCATAAAAGTATAAAAAAGAATAGACTTAAACATACAAATAGTTTTTTTTCCTTCGAATTATCCTTAAAACTACTCTATTATAATTTTAGGATTATATCCAAAAATGATACTTTTATTCATCCAATAATGTTTTAAAATTCAATTTTTGGTAATTCTTCCAAATTATTGGAAAAATCACACTGCGTTGAATTTGTAATAGTAAAATTTATGGAAAAAAAGTATTTAAATGAGATGCATCATTTCCATATCAATATTATTAATTGTTTCTATCAGTTAACAAAAAAAAAATCCATCTAGAGATTTTCAGTTTTTTTAAAAATTCTTTTCTTCTTTTTTAGCAAACGATTTTTCTGAAACAAGAGATAGAGAAAAAGAGATAGGTAAAATTCTGTGTCTATTTGGAATTCAAAAAATTAATTTATATTCCTGAGGAAATAAAGTAATATGTATTAAAAATTTCTTTTTTAATCTTATCATATGCAACCCTTTTTCGAAAATACCTTACGTTGTAATTTTTATATTTTAATTCGGTATTAAATTTCAATAATCTCTGAATTTTTTATATTGTTTATTTCTTGAAGGTTTTATCAAGTCATGTAGACAAATATTTTTAAATTCCTTTGAATATTTTGTGCCTTGAAAAGAATATTCTGATAAGAAAGCAATTTGAGAATTTTTATCTCATAATGGCTTTATATTCTTTTTGCAGTACAGAATACAGTTTCATTCATTTTATTTTATTTTAAATCTTTTATATGAGCAATGTTTTAGTCGCACTAAATGATTGTTATTTCTTTTGAGAAAAATAACTTTAAATATTTTTATTAGAATTCATAAATTAAAATTTTCTTATAAATTGATATAATTTTCTAATCTCTATAAATAGTTGAGTACTGAATACAAATGGATTATTTATGTCATTTTCACACTTTATAATAAGACATATTGTGGCTTAGCTGTTTTTAATATTTAATACTCTTTCAGTAAAGAGTTTGGAAAAAAAAAACTTTTGTTCTTCATTAAAATAAGCTCAATCTGTTTGCAAATTGAAATGAGGTTCACTAGATTTGTTGATCAATTTATTCAATGTCGATGCGAAAAAAAGCGTATAATCTTTCTTCATAAAGAATACAATATAAAGGGTATTCAAAAATTAACACAAGATTTGAATTCGCCACCATTCATGCAGTAAAGTGTTAGCAACCATATTAAAAATAACATTTGACAGCTGATAGTTTAAGTTTAGTAAAAATGGAGCGTTACACGATGGAGCAATGTGTTAACACAGGATTCGAATTAAATAAAAAATGTAGTTTTTTTTCTTTATTTTTTTATATTTTTATTGAATTGTAAAGCGTACAGGATAGGGTTATATATGGAATAACAGATAGGTCAAATACTCTCCACGGCATTGCCGGCACATACGCACACTTTTGTAGTAATTTTCTAAATCATTTTGCATAAATGTGGCTGAATTTCGTTGATGCACGTTGAATTTCTTCCTTCATTTTCACGCATGCTTGTTAGTATAGATTTTTAACTACAAATACATCATTAAGGCAACCCAATTGTATTAAATGACACTGTTTAAGTATCCAGTTCTTAAATTTCCTAACTGTGGCCGCAAGATTTTCATTATTTTTGAAATATTGTTCAACAATGAATATACGTTTTTCTCTAGTGTAACGCTTCACTTTTACTAACCCTAAAGTATCAGCTGTGAAATATTATTTTAATAGGTTTGCCAACACTTTATTGCACAAATGGTGACAAATTCAAATTTAGCATTAATTTTGCATTATGCATTATGCATGGAACCAAAAATATGATGCTTTTATATTGTACATTTTATTGCCTGTTATACTAAGTATTTTTTTAAATTTATTATGTTTCTTTTTTGAAATTCTATATATTGTATATAGTATTTGTTACCGTTTATTATATACCGGTATTATATCTGTATATTGTATTATATACCGTCTTAGTGTATCTTATCGCATTCCATTGCAATTCGATATGTAAGAAAAAAAATAAGTAAATAAATTTGATTTTGCAATCTATTTCTACACTATATGTCCCATGACATATACAGTAGAGCGCAACTGAAAACGAGAGATGAAGAAACCATTCTGGTAAATAGAAACTTACTTCCAAAGTCGAGCAAATATACTGTTCCTTTCAAATATAAAAAAATTGATTTAAAATGTTTACTTTCTTTCCGGCATCGTATTTAAAAATATCTATAAATATACGGAAAAATAATTTTTTTTAAAATATCGGTGTTTCTACTGTATTTTGGGTGATTTCATAAATTCAGTTTTATTTCAGATTGTTCGAGAAGAAGATAAATATGCTTAATATAACATAAGTATTTAAAAAATTACTATTAATATTTATAAATTTGATTTTTTTTAAAAAATATTACACGTTTTTTAAACCTTTACTAGAATTTTATTATAAATAATACTACTTTAACCCGTTACTGGAGACGGGATTCAAAATGACTCAGCGTTATTTATTAGCTCTGATTATCACGTGGTATTTTGTCCTTGAGTACAACATTCTCCTCGGTATCTTCAAGTTTTTCTTTCAGCAAAAGTCTAAATATGAACACGTGCGTATAGCCGAGTTATTCTTTGCCAAAACCTTTGTTGTTATTTACGGAGTGATTGACTCCACATCTCTGAAACTACTTTTAATTTGAATATTGCAAAACGAATAAAGCAATATTCTTAAAATAATATTTTAAAATATTGCATTCTTCATTTTCCTTTGTAAAATTCTAACAATTATTAGCATTTGTGCGATTCCGTAATATCTAAACGAAGTAAAAATTCATTAAAAGATTGCTTAGGTTTTTTCTTATAATATCTTTCCAATATTTAATATTATAACATTTAAAATTTTTAATGTTTTTGGTAACTACATGATTTATAGAATGTATTGCGTTACCAAAATAAATTCTAATGCTGTTTACAAAATACAAATAAAAAAAATGGTGCTGTTTGGATTCCATGTTTCTGATCGTGTGTGGAATTTGAGGTGTCCAGTTATGCGTTAAGAGATCCGATTATTTACCATCTGAATTTTAGATGTAGAAATAGAAGAAGAATATTAAACTGATTCCTAGATCTATTTCTATTCTCCATGTTCCATGACATTGACAGTAAAACGCAATGGAAGATAAGAAAAAAAGAACAACATCAAAAAGGTAGAAACAAACGTATACTCGAAATTGAATAAATATGGTGCTATTCCAAAATTGTATAAAATTAAAGTTGGTGTAAAATGTTCATTTTCTTTTTGGTATTCGAAAGAAATTATTAGGAAGAATTATTAAAATTATTTTGGGTATTGTTTCGTAATATAATAACTTGTATTTTCTGAAAGAACTTATAAATTCAGTAGTATGCTATTTTTACTAAGTTACAGATGAGTTTTTTTCTAAATTACATTACTATTTACGAAAAAAAAAAAAATAGTGAGAAAGTATTTTTATATAATTTTTCACTGAAGATATCTAATCTAATTTTTAATCTAATCTTAAATAATATTAATAATTCTAAAAGCTTACAAGAAATAATCTGCATTTCGTCACACTTTAATGGATATTCATATATGCACTTGAATTTTTCTAAAGTTAAATAAAGTTTTAGAAGTTGAAGAAGTTTTTGAATAATAATTAAAATTTATTGTTAAAATAATATAATTGTTTAATAAATTTGTTTTTTTTTTCAAGAGTAAGGGATACAAATTTTTTAGTAAAAATTGCTAAGATTTTATCTATAAAAAATTCATTAGAAATTTTAACTAATTTATCGTTTTGAATTACCTTTTACCTATAGATGATTTCAAAGAAATATTGAAGGGTAAAAAAATTAAAAAATCTAAAATCTTAAAAAAAATTGTATTTTATTTTATTTAAAAATATTTATTTCACGTTTCTTATATTCAATACTAGAAACGTGACCATAATTCAAACTATTTAGTAAATATAATAAACTATCTCAAATAAATTAATAATGAAATATACAATTAGACGAATATCAAATAGTGCTTAAATAATTTAGTAAACACTTGAGAATGAAGAATAGTTCCAGGTGAAATTTGTGCACTTGTTGTTTTTTGAATTCTTTCAGTAAATAGTTAAATTTATAGATTTGATTTCAGATGATTTACAACTGCGTTAGATGTAAATATATATGTACTTCCCTTTTATACGTATGCACTAAAAGTACAAAGTAATTACGGTATTTTCATATTATTACACGATATTTTGAATTTCTATCTACATATTATGAAATATATTATGCTGATAAGGTATTATTTGTTGGATTGAAAACTATAAGACAATAAATAAAATATCAAAAACTGATGAAAAACTATCTAATTATTTATACGGAAAATAACAAATTCATAATTAAATTTTCTTGCATATTGCACTTTTACACATATTTTGCCATCAAAAATTTATATTTTGGATTGACATAAATGATATATTATTCACTTTCAATCACCTTTGGCTACCATCTAGGTTTAAGTATAATATCGCTTATATCAAATTTCATTTAACTTGGTTGTAATGTTTAATAATGATTATTATAAGGAAGTTCATGATTTTCTCAGCCAAGTAGTATAAAACATTGAATTATAATAGAATTTAAATGCGTGTTATTTTAATCAATCAGGAGTGTTCTGTGTATTGCGTAAATGGATTTTTGGAATGGAGTTAGGTCACACGAGTCATAGTTTAATTAAAAATGATACTATTTAAATAGTATTTCTTCTAATTGCACGTTTTCTTCGCCATACTGAAACTTCACTTTCCTTTCCCTCATATATTTGTGTACATAATAAACTTTGTAGCTCATAATAATTGAAAAGGTTTGATGGAATCAAGTAAAATATTTTAAATTTCTCAAAGGTAATGGAACATTTTACAAAAAAAAAGCAAGTTTCAAAATATTTAAAATTCAAGTATAATTTGCAAGACAATTAAACTGAAATTATTAAAAATACAGTATTTTGAACATTAAAATGATGCAAAATTCAATTTTGCACAATTCTAAAGTTACCGCGCAAAAACGCCAAAATCCTTTAAAATTTTGAATTATTTAAAATCTTATTGAAAGTTTTGAAAAAAAAATTGCACTCATTTTCGTCTTCCAATGTACATTTGTATCGATGTATGATTTATTATCACTAAATCAAACAGTCTATAACTTTACATTAACAAGCATGCATACATTCTATATCATTAATGGAACTATTACAAATCAGATTCTACGCTAAAGTACATTTTATCCTATTTTAATCTTCAATGTTTCTCTTTCAGATACTTTAATAGCTTTAATTAATTAGTTTTTCATTTTAAACATATTCAACAATTTTTATAAATTATTAATTATATTATCGTT
>JAPMOR010069208.1:0-13489 GCA_026543865.1 Argiope aurantia | reverse complement strand
ACACACACACACACACACACACACACACACACACACACACACACACATGCAATTTTATTGCTTTAAGCTGTTTTGTTGTCCATCCTAAACAGACTACTCTAACTCTATTTGTTTCTGAATAAAGGTGCGGGTGGGGGAGGAAACGTAAATAGTCGGTTTTTAAGTTGAAATAAAAGGCTATTAATCTTAGGGAGAAATTTTAAATAAGAAATTTGTATGCATTAAGAAAACCTATAAAATGTGGTGATAAATGTTGACAGTTTATTAAAATTAGAATTAAATTCTGAAAAGCTTAAATTTCGGATAGTACTTCAAATTCGTTTTTAGACAATTTTTGAAATTCTATTTAAGTTCGTGCTACCTTGAACGGAATACCTAGCAAAATTTCAAACCGATATTTGCATTAATTTTTAAAAATTCAATTTTATCGAAAGAAATTAAATATTTGAAAATTGATTTTCGAATATTATCTAAAAGTACTTTTCTATTTCACCCAAGTCGAAGAAAAAGAAATTCCTATTCTAAAATATTGTTTTACGATTTCAGATAATGGTCGGTTTTTAGAATTAAGTGGCAAAAGTTAAGTTTCAAGTTAACATTTTATCTGAAATACGCTATTTGAACCCATTTTCTGTTCGTTCTCTCTGACATTATTATTTCGTGTTTTTTTAAAAAAAAGCACACGCGATAACTCACCACAGAGAAATATTTTCTAAATTTAATTTGTATTACTTTTTTCTGAAAATGAATTATTATAATACCAGGTAAAGTCAAAGAACAGTATATTTAGAATAGGATGTTATTTTTTTTATTATTTATTTATTTTTTAAAAAACTGTATGCGATTTTTTCGGCATGGTTTAAAAGTATTTAAAGGCAATCTCCAATGCCTTTATTTTTCGACAAAGTTGATTTATTTTATTTTAAACAATTTAATTTTTATTATTAACTTTTAATGTAATTTTTTCGTTTGGAGGAGTGTCTGGTATTTTCTTCTTAATTGCAAATTTCTTGCAAAATTGTCCGTACTTAACTGGAATTAAAAAAATTTTGCTTGATTTAAAATAAATTTTGCAATTTGATGCTTTTTTAAACATTTTTTCCTCACCTCATTTCGCCATCTTAACATTTGAAATTCATTTTATGGTTTCTTTAATATCATCAGTGTCTTCCATTTTTTAAACTTTTTTTCTTAAATTAACAACTTTTTTTTGAATGTGAAAAACCAACATTTCAATTTTTCCATTCCTTTCTTATGTGGTCCAATACTAAGGGGAAAATATAATAACCTGTTTTGGGTTGCCAACCGAAAAGCTGAAAGAGATAAATTGCTGCTATCAAAGTACGATTCGACCGAATACCATTTCTGCATAATGGGGACCCGATATTATTTAAACAGAAGGTATTGCAAGCTTTGTTTGCTTGTTGGACGTCTTTGAAATTCGCAAAGCAATCGATGAAATTCTTTGTAGCTGAGAAATGACGGAAGAAAACGAAAGTAGCATCGAGTGATATTATACACGGAAGTCAGTTACCGAAAAGAACAATTGGCGGCAAACAAGACTTGAGGTCTTAATCAAAGCGTCAAGAATTCCGAAAAACAAGCACAACTACAGAAAATTAGCCGCCTTTTCCCAATAAAATATATCCAGCTTCCGTTTCTCTCAACTCAGAACGCATCAGTGCTCAGTGTAAATGCAGAGAAAATCATTTCTTAAGATCGATACTTGATGTTTACTGCACACAATTCCGATTTCAAATCAATTGAGATTCATCTTCGTAATGTATTCAACCATTAATTTGACAATTCTCTGATAGCCATTCAAAGCAGACGTCAAAATAAATAAAAAAAATTATAAAAGATTGTATTAAACCAATACGCGTGTCTAGATAATGTTCCAGACATTGCCTTTTATGGTCGTAATCCCTGTAATACTGAGAATAATTGGTTGTCCAGGGGCGATTTTTGAAAAACCATTAATCTGTTATTCAGTTTGTATTCTATTATTCTTATTTATTTCCAATTTTCCGCAAAACGATTTCTGTAATTTAATCGTAATGGGATTTTTGAAAAAAAACGCAGCATTTGAAATTAGGTATATTAGGATAGAAATGAAACTTTCAGCATAAATGATACCGTTGCATTTTAAATTCAGTTATTTTTTCCGTTAAGAGAATGATATGTTAATTCTTTGAATAAACAACTTTTGTTCGTTTTGAGCTTTTTCTCAAATCAAGAGATAACTATCAAATCAATGTAATTATCATGGATAAATATCAAAAGAGAGAAATTCATTGCCTTTTTAAGATTGGTAACACTAAGGACGATTTTTAGTATTTTACAAATTTTATTTTATTTATTTACAGAATCTGGCCGCATCAAAAACTACATCTAACAAGTGCAAAGCTTTCCCACAGGTTACGGTTCATTTGGTAACTAGTATTGCAGAATAAACTAGATCGTTAATGCATGCTTAGGATTCTACCGAATACTATGAATGGAGCATTTTTACATTTACTGAATATCAGCAACGTTCAATAAGTCTCAAACGTTGCGGCAGGATGGTTTAAACCATTTTATAACAAGCAATTTCAGTGAATTCATCACTTGATTAAATTTCGAATATTTAACAGCATAGATCACAAGGATCTTCTTCAAACTCTGAAAAACCCCATTATAATCAGTGGTGAACTTGAGCATTTTTCAGTCCTCGGAAGTGCATATATTTTGTGGGTTTTTTTTTAATAACACGATCGATTTATTTCATATTTCATTACATTTTTAATATGTTACTAAATTATTTTAGACTAGTCGCCTCGAGCGACCAGCTGATTCGCTGGGAATGTTGTTTCTGTTTGTTTTCAGATATATCATTTAGATATAACTTTATGTGCATAATTTCACAAAACTGTTTGACATTAAGGTCGCATTATTTTAACTGTCTCTTATACAGGGCGTTTCAGAACTTCTAAGAGGAGTAGGGTACATCCTGACAACTTGAAATCATGTAGCAATGTTGGGTAGAAAATGCTTTCCTGAAGCGGTGTTGCACACAGAAGCGCCATAAGGAAAAGAGACCGTAAACGAGAAATCGTCTTAATAATACATGAAAAGAAGCAAAAGGTACATGGATTAAAGTAAGTGTTCGAAGTTTCTTCCATGGGCTACAATGCACGCCTCACATCTCCGACGCATGGGCATCCGAACATTCTGGAATACTCCAGGGATATCTCGAATCTCTCCGGCAGCTACTGCGATTCTTGCAACGAGCTCCTCAGCAATGTCAACAGGGGTGTCATAAACTAGCGATTTCATATGACCCCAGAAATAAAAATCAAGACATGATAAGTCGGGTCAACAGTGGATTGGACGTGGGGTTGCCGTGCGTTGGCCTGCTCGGTCACCCGACTTAAAACGATTTCTCATTTACGGTCTCTTTTCCTTATGGTGCTTCAGTGTGCAACACCGCTTCAGGAAAGTATTTCCGACCCCACATTGCTATATGATTTCGAGTTGTCAGGATTTACCCTACCCCTCTTAGAAGTTCTGAAACGGTTCACTGAAACACCCTGTATATGGTTTGTTTATTGTGTTCTTGAACCTTTCTAATAGAGATCTGTCCTATGTCACCATGAAGCTATTAAAAATGTAAATACGCGGTTCACCTATTTTTTAAATTTTGCGATATCGTAACTTCATTTTTTATGCGTCTGATAAACAGACAGCACAGACATTAATCAGAAACCTTGTTCTCCAGCAATCAACGAAGGGAAAAAAAATCACGTGCTTAAATATTTGATGAAACAATAAAAACGGTTAGAATTTAAGGGTAGCAACGTAGTCTATTGTTACACATTAGGCAAAAAATATTTTTAATTCAGCAAAAATTCCCGCGGTTATTGTGATATCACCAAGGAGACAATTTTTCTGTTTTAAAGCTGCGTCAAATTCATTTTTTGTAATAATATTTTCCAATGTCAACATTGGATATGCTAAAATTTAACTCAATTTTTAATTAATTAAAATTTTAAAGAATCATCCCAAGAGGCAAATTTTCGAATTCCAAAATATAAGTGTGCTAAATCTGGTGACTATAGTCAAACGGTTTGACCTGTAGAGTGCTAACACACTCATTCATCTTTATTATTAGTATATATTCGTACTTTTCGTTTTGTCTCCATTTGTCTATAATGATTTTAGATTGCCCGGCGTCCCCCCCCCTTTTGTACACAATATTATTGAAAGGGATATCCAGTTTCACAAATATTCTAATAGCTAAGAGAGCGCAATGAAACAAGTAGAAATTTGACATATTATACATTATAAAATACCTGATAAAGTGGTATCTAGATATTTTATTATTCCTAGAATTTGAACGTTTTACAAACTTATTTATTTGGCAAGTAGATAACTGCTGCCCCTCTCAGCTTAGCGACCCTAGGCAGCTGCGTAGTTGGAACTAGTGGTAGCTGGTTCAGTGAAATTAATCATTTCTAGAAATATTAATTAAATATTTTGAGGTATTCAGTCATTCCACATATTAATTTCAAATTTTGATAGACATGGAACTGGCACTATGAAAAAGTTTTAAACCGTTTTTATTATGCTAAATAAAGGATAAAATATTATTTCTAATTTTCTTTATTCTTTCTAATTTTTATTTAAAAGCACACCTTAAGCAGAAATTTATTTAACATGGGGAAATAAGCCGTTATCTTCATATCGTCATTCGCAACAGCGGAATTCATGAAAAACAAACAAAAACATATGGCTGCAAAATTGTTCTGATAATTATATCATATATTCAGATTCATTAAGCGTCCTTGTGTCACTGACATTGTTACATCATCTAAGTCACCCTTTGGCCTTTAATATTTTCGAACTGCACGATGGACTCACATGTCAAGGATTCTCTCCTCCCCTTTGCTAGGTTACATCTCATGTCGAGAGAGTTGGCAATGAACTAGATGACAATTTGGCAAAACCTGCCACTACTATTTTAAAATGTCCTGTCCCTTTCAATGATATAAAAAAATGTTAAAATGAACCTCCACTCAAAATGGCAAAGTGAACGGGATCTCAAGAATACAAATAAGCTTCATTCAATTAAACATCTCAAGAATACAAATAAGCTTCATTCAATTAAACACATTATTGATCATTGCTTATCTAATAGAAAGCACGCTGCAACTCTTACACGATTAAGAATAGATCAGACTCGCCTCCCGAACAGGTATTTGTTGCTGGGAGAACCCGTCCCTCAGTGCCCAGAATGCCAATTGTCAATTGAACACATTCTAATTGATTGCTCGCAATTCATTTCGCAACTCACTCGTTGCTTTCAGGCTTCCTCTATCCTTTTGTGAGACATTCTTCACAAAATTAATCATCCTACATCTTTTTACTTTCTTAAAAAGGGTCGGTTTTTACTATTTGATCTAATTAAAAATAGCTAAATTTTAAGGTTTTGCTTTTACCGTCTACCATAAGCATTGACATGTCGTGACAAATGATAAGATTTTAACAGGTTTTAAATCAGACCATACGTTCGGAGCAGCGTAATCAAGAATGGTTTTTGCGCCACAAAACTCCACTAAATCAAATCAAGCTACAAAATTATCAATAAAAAGATAATGCTTTAAATTTTAAAATGGCACCAAAATTCATTTTTATTTTGTGATATCTTCAAAAGTTGCAGCGAAAAAACGTCAAAATTTCGCCTATTTTTTAATTAATTATGATTAAAAAAATCCTTACGAGGTACTCATTCTACACTTTTAGAATTATGCTTATGCCAAATTTGTTTGTCTCAATCTAAAGGTTTCTTCTTTGGAGCTCAAAGCACAGACACACACAAACGTATATTTTTCTTTATTATAAATAAAGATAAATATTAATTATAAATGATCAAATGAACATTAAACTTTTCATAAAGTATTTTTCATTAATGAAATAGCGGTTCAAGGCAGTTAAAGTATTTAATGACTTTATGATTCCCCAAATTTGCTTACTGTTATTTGTATCAATTTTCCTTATTCAAATCACCTGACTTCACTCTAACATAATCAGCGTAACACCGTATGCCATCTGCGCATATTCCTGCGCACTCACTGCGAATCTTGCGTGACTTGCTCTCTGATGTGATGGCATGCCCTTCTTTTTTCTCTTGCAAAGTTTGCAATAAATTCAAAAATGAAAATAGAATACTGACATGACGTGTGTAACGAGAGCATGATATGCAATGAATTCAAAAATGAAAATTGAGAAATGCGGTGTGCTTTATGACATCGAGATTGTAATGAATTTTAAAGGGATGCACACGCGTAGTCCAATCGGCGTATATGAGGAGATCAAAATGAAACTGTTGTGACATTTTTGACGAACATAACGAGACCAAAAAGAAAATAATTAAGGAAAAAAATAATTTTTCGTTTTCAAAACGCACCAACCAAATTTAAATCTTACTTCAAGACTCATTCGTACTTTTACTCCGTCTTACTTAAGTTTTTCACTAAATTTTATTTACATCTACTTAAAAGCAAAAATTTTTCTTTTAAGATTTTTTTTCCTCTTTTCTTCTTTTTGCGCATGTTACTAAAACAATTCAATTATCAGCTAAATTTTTTAACATTATGTAAAAATACTGATTAAAGTTATCGTTTTTACATGTGAAACTTTGTTAATGGATTATATGTACATATTATTTTTGCTTTGGCAGAAAATAGATAATTTCTCTACGAAAAACAAATAATTAGTGAAAGAACATAAATTCTTTTAACTGTTAACTGATTTCTTTTCATGAAATTAAATCTTATGAAGTAAATAATTAATTTTATGATTGAAGTAGCGGATTGCAGAATTTACCTTGAAGCTCGAAAAATGATATGTCACAGGATATATTTTCAAAATATTACTAGCATTATTAAAAATTCTATTCTATAACTTCATCATGAACCGTGAATACTGAATTTAGCAAGAAATTAATAACTCGGTAGGAAAAAAATAAATCGTTACCAAAGCAATTTTTGGGGAAAATAAAGGATTTGTTCAATTTAATTATTTGTTTTTGTTCACCATTTGCAATGAATTACGAAAAAAAAAAATCCTTCTCAGTTGCAGACAGTCTTATCGCGTCTGATTTCATCCAGAATTTGACAAAAATCTGAATGACAGAATCTAAGATAAATGTATCGCACCGAATTTTATTTTTCTAACTGGATGTTTTTTTTTAAGCCCGCAAACAAACGAATGTAAGAGAGAGTCTTACAGAGGTGGAGGCTGCTTTCATCAACATTTCGATGTCGATGTTTTTGACGGTCGCAATACTTTCTCTGAGTATATTTCGTAAGTTAGGGGAAGTTACTACGCAGGATTATAAGGTAGAAAATGAGCACTTTAACCCTCTTATTAGCTACATGGGGTAGTCCGGCTCTGCAAGCTCTGCACTAAAGGTCTGTCTTCGGTCAGTTTCTTTTACAAACGAGAAATTCTGGATGTAAAGGAAGGGCCTCCTTAATGATAACTACTTTTATATCCTGCGTTCCTCATTTGAAACAAAAATCGTCTTCAAAATGCCCCATTAGTATAGAACCTTTAGGGCCTCGCTGGGTTGGGTGAGTAGTGAAAGGGTTCAAATCAATAAGTCAACGTAATCTCACAATGCCTTTCATAATTTCTCCTCTGAATTAAAACTATCCTTGGAGATATCGAAACCAGGCGGATGTCGCACTTAAGCATGATTCGAATGATTTAGAGTGCGCTCACACGTGGCATCCCTTCACGGAGAGGAAAAGTGCTTTAATGAATGAGGCAAGCGTCACTTGTGTACGAATATCTGTCACCTTGTTTGTGGAACAAAGCGTGTTTACTTCCTGTCAACGGAACTCGATAAAGAATGAGGACTGCGAAACTTGAGATTCGATAATGGATTCCGTTAATGTGACGTCACGATCACACAAGTCTAACTGCGCCTGACTGTAGGTTTGTGTCTGTTCTCCTGTGCAATAGATTCCGGAACTGTACGACAGGCACAGTTGACGCGCATCATGTGAGAATGAATGCACTTCACTCGAGGGAAAGTCACAATAGGAGAATAATTATGATGAAACTAAAAACTATATTTATGAATTTGTATTCTATTATTTGCATTCAGAGAATAAATACATAAATTCATTAATAAAATACAGTTTAATGAATTTAAATGCGCCGACCCTATAAGATATCCGTTTAAAGATAATGAATTTAAAATGAAAGTTTCTTATACAGCGAACGATGATCCATCACATTTATGTCGCAAAATGTTATTCGTCCTTCTTTTTAGAAAATGTGCTGAAATATAAATTCTCGTTTTAATAGGAATTAATTATCTTTTTAATAGGGATTTCAATATGTGTTAAAAGGATAAAACAATCGTGATAATTTAAAACGTTTTAAAACCGTTTATTTCAGAGAGTAATTTTATAAAAATAAATTAATTTTTTTCCTTAAATTTACTAGTAAATCCCACAAAACTAAGACTGTTACGAGTATAAGTACTTTTATTTTTAGCTAATGATTTATGAATAATGAGTATTTTTGTTTTAAATTTTTTACCAGCAATGATGTTTTCTTTTCTTTTCATAAAAGAATCTAGAAAGTTTTTATCAGCTAAAACTATAGCCTTTTTCCCTACATTCGGCAAATTTCATTATAAAAACATAACAGATTCGATGACGAAAGCGTGATATAATGTTCCCCAATTTTCTTTGCTCTCTAATATTCTTCTTTCAGCAAAAAAAGTCTTCTTTCCTGGATAAAATTTCAGTTGCTTTCTTTATTTCAAACTGTATTTCTTTTGGTTCTCTATCTTAGACGAGACGGAGCATACGCGAAAGGAATCATCCCACAGGACGGGAGTTTTGCATCTTTGGTAACTCTGCTAACTTTGGAGAAAAAAAAAAGTTTTAAGTCCTAACGTCGTCATTTGTTCTACCTTTTGGGATTATTTGTTCATTCATAATACGAGCACATTCTTCCTCTCACAAATCGAGTTTTTTTCTTCTTTTTTTGCCATAATAAACCGAAGCAGGGTTTTCTGTAATAAAAAGAGAAGTGCGCGAAATGTATCCGAAAGCTACGCCAAATACAACAGAACTGACGGTAAAATCCAAAAAGTCTAGTTACGGTTACACAGTAATAAGAAAAAAAAAAGAAAAAAAAAGAAGTAATGAATACGAAGGGAGATCAGAAACGCGAATAATTCTATCACGTGGAAAGTTACGCAACGCAGCAAACTGAAGGTCAGGATACTAAAACTTTATTTATTTCATCTAGTGGAATTTAAAAATTTTTCCAGTTGAAAATGCACATATGCATCACTGTCCCATGAGTTCGATTTCCAGAAATGCACGGATCTTACGCCCGGCTGTGAGAGACGTTCGTTGGTGATGTAAATATGACACTCTCGTCGCGAAAGGGTTGATAATGCAAAGGGTTAATGTGCATAATATCAATTATCCAAAACTATACCTGTGCGTTCACTTCACATGCTGCATTTCATGCTGTATTCATACAGTTCACAGTAACTGTGCCGCGTGTTAACGATAATATAGTAGTCAATCTGGATAATCCTGCGAAAGTCAGAAAATGATCAAACTTTAGACACATTTGAAGAAATAAAAATCAAATGTTTCATATATAATACTTTTCCTAAGCAAAATCTGTATGAAAACTTTCAGTACAAAGCTACTTATTATAAAGAACGGAAACCTGTTTTTTGTTTTTTTTTAAGAGTTCGCTAACATTTCAAACATTCCGTGTACTTCTTTAATTCATGTAAAAAAATGCATATCCATTTTTCGGTAGAAAATACGCATTCCTTTGTATTTTCCCGTGTTCGAAATATAGAGAATGTATTGTAATCGTCAAAAAATTCTTGCTTCAGATTTTCTTGGATCTACCCATTTCCCTCTTCTAAGTTCTAAAAACTCATTTTTTTTTCTGTCGGTCTGCCTATCCGTTCGTCCGTCTGTCAGTGACAAAGGTAACTCAAAAACACTTCGAATGAGACGGATAGAATTTGACATGTGGTCTTCTCACGAAATGTGTAGGTTTCTATTCACTTTTGAGCAAAATCTGTTCAAAAGAATTCTGCCTGTCCAGCTATTCGAATGTAAGTTAACACGAATAACTACAAAAACGAAGAGATTTAATAAAATAAATTAGGATAAAATTAGGTGCACAGATTTGACATCTATTTTGTAGACACCCATCGAATTCCGAGCCATATTAAAAAAGGGATTGAACGTCTGTTTGTCTGTACTTTCTGAAGCATATGCGCGATACATTTCAAGAATGCAATGCTTTAAATGTTTCAAATTCGGAATGTGATTTTGTGACTGCAAATTGTAATTCTTTGTCGAATATTGCTTTGGATCGGAAAAAAGCGTGTCGAACACACACATTCGCTTTTATTAGAGAGTAAGCGAGAAAATTTTGAGATGACCACTCTGGTTTGTTTTTTTGTAGCATCCTTTATAATGTATGCAGTATGATCTTTCTGAAGTTTGAAATCCGCATTGTTTTACAATCACGTTTCCATTTCATTTTGTATTCTATATGATTCTATAATGTGTTGGCGAATCGGAATGGAAGTCTCTCTTCGGCCGAAAGTGGATCTGAAGGATAAAATGATGTAGATAGAGTTCTGCCAGTGAAATGGACAGTAAAGTCAAAGAAAAAGCGCGATACGTTACTTTGTAAAACGTGGCGTCCTTTTTACCGGAGCTCTGGTCATATGTGTTTGTTATCGGGTTAAATCTCAGATTCGGTGCTCATCGGAGCTTGACGCTGGTGTCGAGAGGGGCGGGGCATGCGCAGCGCACCATCCGGATTCTTATCCACTCAACCATTATCAGTTATAACGGAGAGTCGAACATAATCTATTCGGGAGAGATATCAGAAACAGAATGACAGAGAAGGATGGCACTTATCGTCTAATTTGCTGTTTACGTTTAGCGGAAATAAATGGGAATTTGATGTGTGAGATATTTTTTGGAAGACGTGAACGAACAACTGCAGAACACACCGAAATACTTCCCGAAAGAGATGTAAATAGGTCGGCGATTCTCAACTTAAGACGCCCGTGTTTCTTGGGAGAGCAAATATCTGAAAGGAAACAGAAGTACAGTGACACGGAAGAAATATTGTAGTTAGTTGATATTAATATAACTAAGCTGTTAAGCAACTCATTTGAAAAATGCAGTTAAAATAGGGAAACGCATCTGTCTCATGTACCGATGCCGCCGCAAATGATCTTTTAACCTGATAACATGAACAAATGCCAGAAAGTATTACCGCATTAAGAAATGAGCCCGTCTAAGCGCTGTACAAACTTGTTAAATATATCTCAGGCATGATTATCACAGAATTGCTAACGAATGTTGTTGTAAAGAATATAATGCACGTTGGAAAAGTGTGTTTTATAATAACAATTGTTTCCATTCAGTGCGATCTTTTCTGTTCATAATGTTCACGCATATTCAAAACAAAATGAATCAGCAAAATGCGGTTTGAGTCAAATAATGATCTTCTAACAAAAAAAAAAATGCATTGCCAAATGTAAAATTTGACAAAAATGCCAAAAGAAAATATCAACAATAATTTTTAAAGAGGAATATAATGAATCAGCATAAATGTAAAATAATAAAAATTACAAATCTCAGCTCATTGACTTTGTTATTTATTTATACATTGATTTGTTCACACACCGCACATAGAAGAAAGAGTTGTCTCAATTGCTAGACGCTAAATAATAAACTTAACAAACATATAAAATAATAAAAATTGCAGATGTTAGCTCATTGAACTTTGCTATTTATTCACTTATTTATTACTCACTTTAGCTTATTCACATATTGACAAATCTTTGATTTAAACTTAAAAAACAATTATCTCAGTTGCTTAAAACCAAAACAAAAGTTAGAATCTTGCATTCACTAATGACCAAACTAAACGGGAGGGAATTTTTTTAAACTCCGCCGAATGTTATTGACAACAGTGGATGATTATAGTTAATGATGTTTTCTTTAAAAGCACACCGGATGTTGAAAGAAAGTGTTTCGTTTATGGCCGATGCTTGTTCTAAATGGGAAATCATTCATTATATTAATTTCTTTTCAAAAGTTTAAAACAAGGTGTAGAGGTTCCTGTGAATAAAATAGGTTTCAATTTCCGCTCGAGTCACATCAGGTACTTTAAAAACTGAAATATGATTATTTAAGAAAATATCTTTAAAGAAGAATAGAGTTGTTTTAATATATTAAAACTATTTCAATGACAGCCCATTTTTTCTTAAAATAAAATAAAAAGCATTAGTTAAAAATATATCCAAAATCGAAGAGATTTTCAACCATCAATGCTTGAAGAAAAATATGTTAGTAATCATTCTTGATACACGGTTTTCTTTTTAAAATATTGTAAGAGACCAAAATTCAAATTCAAAATAAAGATGGAAGCATTTTTTATTGGCAAATTTTGTTAATGTTTTCTGAAAGAAGTGACTTTAAAAAGAGTTGTTTTCGATTCATTTCAACGAAAATATTCAAATCAGATTTAACTAAAAAATGTGTGTAAATTTATCAGCTATTTTAAGAAATGTATATTTTTTATCATAACGAATTAATTTTAGTGGAAAATGAAAATTAAGTTTGAGCTTTTTATTCTTAATATTCATAATACAGACTTTTCACCGTATTAATTATTTTACGCTAGAATGATATTTCCCTATCCATCACAATGTTATTAAAATTATATATTAATAGAATAATCTTTTTAACTGGAAATATCTTAAAATATTTCCGCATCAAAAACTGTCCGAAATTTTAAATCCTCTGACTTCTGAAAGGGAATTGTAGCTCTTATTTACTGTCTTCTTTCTTAATTTTATTGTAATAATAACGTTATAAATATTTACTAAAATGCGAACATTTTCTAAAAAATGGCTATAATTTTTGGAAATATTTATGCTAAGATTAATTTATTTTCTACAAAATTTCTTAAAATGTTATCTCTTATGGCTCCTTATCGTTTTTAAGAAATTTCAAAATAATTCTATGGACGAAAAAAAAAAAAAAAAAGATCTCAACAACAATGATAGTTTTACTACCAGGTCACCAATATGGGTGTCGCCCAGTAAGCCTGCTTGCCGAACATAGGTTAATAAATTATTTCAAATGATCAAAAAAAAATTCCTTTTAATACTTATAAAGTTGCATTATATACTTAATTTCATTTGCAAATGCCAAATTTTAGAATGTTAATGATTTATTGATATTTAAATTATGATTTAATAAAAATAATTGAAATCCATTTTCTTCCCATTTTCTGAAAAAAAAAATGTTTTATTTTTCATTTTTAAGAAATAATTTGTATTATTTATTACAGATTCACTGATGAAATTTGTTTATGCTTGTCTGCGCTTAAAGTATATTGAAGAGTGTGTAGAGTTCGG
>JAPMOR010069206.1:24999-54672 GCA_026543865.1 Argiope aurantia | reverse complement strand
TTGCTAGATCAAGAGAAAAAGTTGTTGCCAGATCAAGATTTAAGTTCTTGCGCTGGCTCTGCAGCACTAGACATACTAGAAAGAAAATGGAAGAATGCACTTTCATTTAAAAAAATCATAGTTGAAATTTTTTTATTAACTTTTTGCAGCTTTAAACAATCTTCGTACGCCCTATATTTTTCGGAATTTTTACCTACTAAACCTCATTTGAGACCCTGTGTTGTATGGTGACTTTTCATCCTCTTGATGACTACTATCACCTCTCAGAATTTTTTTCGAAATCGGAAACACCCTGTATATATAGTGCCGCCCAATTGAATTGAAAGTTCTCAGCAGTTGCATGAACCGTATGGGGAAAATGCAATGTCAAACTATCGAAAAGTGGTGTAACGTGTTTGTGACTGGAGGTACAGATAATGATGTCGTTGATCGCGAAGGAAAATCAGCAACCGCTGCAAATCCTGAAAATAGCTGCTCGCATGAATGAATTCATTATTGCAAACAGACCCATAAGAACAGACAAAATCCCAAATGAACTGGATATTTCTCATGGAAATGCGCATAAAATTATTGTCGATCAGTTTAAATTTCATGAAGTTTGTGCTCGGTGGGTGTCTCGTCTATTGACGTCTTTCCTATGAATGAAAGCGGTTTGAAAATACACTTGATTTTCTGCAATTGAATTTGAATTTATTTAGACAAAGGAAGAAAAGGAGTTTTTGGATAAAACTGTGACCGGAAATGAGGCTTCGATTCACCACATCTCAAACTGGAAACTTTCCCCTTCTCCGACCCGAAAGGTAATGATGACGCTTTTTTCCTGCTCAGAATGTTTATAGCGAGCTGAATTCTTGCCGAAGGGCGCTGAAATTAATGTATCTTATTGTGAAACACTAAAAAGATTGATGTATTTACTTAAATATTGATGGCCACGTAATGCATTGTGCACCTCCACGACAATGAATGGCCGGATGCAGCAAAACAAACGTGAGGTCTTTTGGAAAAGGTTTGAGGCAGAAAGTGTGAGATAACCCTCCATGTAGTCTAGACTTTTCGTTTTGTGACTTTCATGTTTTTGAACCCATGAAAAAAGAACTTTTGAAGCGACGGTATAACTCCAATTCAGAGTTTAGTTCGTAGGCACATTTGGTTCAAAATTTGATGCGAATTTATATTTCATGCGATGAAACTGTGAACCAAATTTTACTTAAGCATCTCTCTAAGTTATGGAGCTATCGAATGGAAGTGCAATCGGACATACAAAGTTCCTGTGAATATATTTCATACAAAAATCGACAAAAGCAAACAATACGTACCGAATGCCATCTACCTATGTCAGAGCAATGATAAAAATAATTCAATTATTATTAATTCAATTATTATTTTTATTGCTCACCGAGACCAACTTAATTCCAAAAACGTTTTGCAAACCTTTGGTGGTCGAATGTGTTCCATTTACAATAGTTTCTCTTTGTATACTTCCTATATGAGATTATAGACGCCCAGAAAACTATTGTAAGGTAATACAAATCATTTAAGTACTTATTATAAGTATGTGATAGTAATTTCTTTTATGGCAGTTTGATATTTTCTTGTTATGCATCGCATTTTGGGAAACGTATCAGATTTTTATATAATGCTTCCTCGTGGTGTTCAATGCATTTCAATCCAGCTTCAACGATGCTTAGTCCATCTTCATTAGTGGCTTGAACATCATCGAAGTTACTTGACTTTTCTTGAACTACTGTTTTAAACTTATACTAATTCATCACCCGCATTTTTCCACTTTCATTAGCGCTCGTCATTTCATTTTCCACTTTAGCCTCCTCATATCTAGGAATATGCTTTGGCAAAATAAATTTTCTCCACCACCGGATTACCGAGGAGACCTAATTAGTTTCCAGTGGCACTTTGCTAACGACATCTCAGAAATCGCGTGTCTACTAATCTTTCAGATCCGACTAATGCTAAAGCACATACTTATTAAATAACCTATCAAACAATTTATAATAAAAAGAATAGTGTGCTTTTTAGATATGGTAAATCAAAAATTTGTCCGTTACAACAGTGATGTTGGTTAATGAAAATCTAATCTAATGCAATAAATTAACCTTCTTGAAAAAGTGAAACCCTTCTGTACAAACGATGGAAGTTTTTCCTCCCATGGACGAGAAAAAATATTCACGATTAAATTACAAAGAGCTTCATCACCAAAAGATTCACACAAATGTGGATACTTTTCGACATAATTATTGTAAAATTCAGTCATTTGTCATATTGATGGGCCAATTTTGGTTTTTCTTTCCAATGAAAGTTGCTGCCAGAGATGTGAGATAAAAATTTAATGTTCCTTTGAAACTCTTCCTTAATTTGAAATTTCTTTCCATTTTCATGCAACGAAGAGATAAATCTCAAAACTGAACAACCGAAGAGATAAGTCGCAGTTGAACATTTACCCTTCAAAGTTGCAATTTTCGGATATTCGTCAGCTAGCTAATTATCTGAAATTTTAGCATTCCCCCTCTTCTTTCAAACTACTTGAAGCTCATTGACGAATGTCTTTTTTCATATTAATTGATTTCTTGCTGAATGAAGTGGTCTGGCTTAAAATCCAGTGTATATTTGATAAATTAATGAAGGACCAGTGTTGTTTTTTCTAAATTTTTATTGACATTGGACAAGACAACACAAAAACATTAATATTGTTACGAAATTTTCTTTACCTGGTTTCGTTTGGATAGTGGAAGTGATATGGTGTGTAGAACGTTCAATCAGCAGACGGTAGTAGAAAATAAAACAACGACGTTTATTTACAGGAAGACACACAGGACAGCACAAAAGCGACAACTATATACAGCACAGAAGACGATTATCTTAACCCGAGACGTGTAGCATACAACAGCATACAACCAGAATCTACTGCAGACAGTAGCGCACAGCTCAGTTCAGCACGAGTTTGACTCAGTCGCTTTTGACTACTCCGTCTTCTATTTCTCCGACTCTGACTCGGATTACTGACTTCTACCTTCGCTGCTCTCGAACTCGGACTACTGGCTTTTCCACTCCGTCGTCTCTCTTCACAGCGGCGGCCGCAGCCCCTTTTATAGGTCTCAGTAGGCGGGGCTAGAAGCCTCTCAACCAATCAGGAACGTTCGAAGCGTATCTCGGTTCCTACTGGACGAATCGAGAAAATTCTCGAAGTTTCGGGTATTATCTATTTTGGCGCCAAAGTCGCCAAAGTGGTCGCCAAGTTTGTCGCCAAGCTCTGGGACCCCCGACACGACGCCCAGACTCGACCCATAGAGATGACTGTAAAACTTTCTTTCCAATGATGGAACAAACTATGCTGGGAAGCCGAATTGCAGGTTTGTAACAATATAGATGGCAATAATTTTTGTTATTATGGATTTCGATTCATACTTTGCACTGTGACTACCCACGTCAGTTATTGCCGACATCCGTGAGGCGTTTGCCGAAGTATGTTTGTTTTACACTCCCGGTCACATGACCGGTTGGGAGCGCGCATGCGCCAACTTGAAGAACTCGCTGTGTTATCAAAATAACTCCCATCTTGTGAGTACCTTCAAAGAAAAGGTAACGCCAGTGTCACTTTACTGATGACAAAGGTTCTCTTTTTCAAAGCGGGGTCAGAGAAACCTGATTCTTCCATCAGGCACACATCTGAATCTCCTTTCCAATTTTGTCGATAATCAACTATTTTTGTATATGTATTTCGGTAATAAATCCATTTGATTCACTAATCTTGCTTCTTTATAACGTCCAGTCATCGGAGCTTGAAAAAAACATATACAATCCCTCGTGAAAATACAACCAGACTGGTATCTAAAAAACATTCAGTTTTCTTCCGTAACAGTTATTGAATACTCTAGAGGTATAGAATATAGTTAATTTTTGAAAAGTATGAAAATTTTTTAATGCATTTCAAAAATTAAAAATTGTAGTAACGGTTTTGAGTTTTTTTCAGGTGCAGTTTTTGCTGATGATTTCTAATTTAATTATATCCATTGGTAGCGGCTGCGAGAAGATGAATAGTCTACAGACATTTTATACTTTTTTTATCATCAGCATTCTTGTTCTCTTCATCAATTTCTACATAAAATCCTTCAAGAGAAAGAAGATTGAATGAAACACCAATAAACAAGTAGCTGAATCAAATTAACCACTGATAAAGTGTGTTCATTTCATTAAATAAATTCTTTCTAAATATTTGTTTTTTATTCGAGTTTATTTCGTACAATTAGCTTTCGTGACCAACTAGTTCCTTTTTGATATTTGTTGTGTAAATTTCAGTTAAGTCGTTGAGATATAATTTCTTGTTAATGATTACATCAAATAAACAGACATTAAAAGTGTGCTAATTAATTTGATTTAAATATGTTCTATTCATTGTGTACATGAACCTTCCTAATAGACATCAGTTCCATAACTTCATGGTGCAATTAAAATATCAAATAACTGGTTCAACTCTCTCATAAATTCCGCAGTAGTGAAATTGCATTTTTTTTTTTTGTCGTGAAGACTATGAGGGTGTTAAAAAGAATCCTTTTTCCTTAGCATTCAAGAATGGATGAAATTCGCGCTATTAAATATTTTATGAAGCCAATTAATTAGCACTAAAAACTGGATTCAAAAACTTTGAACACGTTTTTAATTATTGTTATCTCGAACATAATTTTTTTTTAATTTTAAGAGAACATAAAAATATATTTTTGTATTTTTTTTAAATTTTGATCCATTTTTAATAAATTGAAACTGAAAAAAATCGTTCTGAAGTGCACTTTTTCACATTCTAGATTCTGCGTATACCACATTCTTGGCTTTAGATCAAACTATTTGGCATGTAAAGTGATAACACCCAATCACACATTTATCTTTATCATTCTTCTACCCACCTTAAACCAGCTTTTCCGAGGTGAACTTTCAGTGTTTCAGCAAAATATTTCAGCCAACAAATTTTGATAGTCATAAACAATATTATTATCGAAGTCTTACACCGTTTTATTTCATTTTTATTATGCATTTATATAATGATATAAAAAAAACAAACTTCAAGCATATTAAAACATTTTTGCAGGAAACAGATAGTTTTTATAAATATGTGTATAGTAAATCGCATTGTTTAGTACTGAATTCTCATGGGCACTGAATACATTTTTTTGTAATTTATGTAATATGGTAAAGAATAATTCAATATAAATTTCTCCAATTCATCATAAAATTCAGCTTTATTTTTATTTTCAAAAGACATTAAATTACATGTATTATAACATTTTACTTTGTTTCAGTCAAAAAATATATTTCTGAAAAAAATTATGAAACTTTTTTTATGAAATCTTTTAAAACCGCCAACGCCCATACCACGCTGAAAGCCAGTTTTCCTCTGATCATCCTAGTGCTGCGAAATCATACTCAGTGAAATATTCTTCACACACACAATCTTTAAATTAAAGAAAGAAAAAAAAGACATTTTTATTGTCTGCTACCAAAACCGATTGAACAGTAAAGATTTAAATATGAGCATTTTTTTGGATAAGCAACAAATTCAAAATCTTAGTTAATCAGGCATTAAGAAACACCGAACGTTGACTGATATGTCTAATTTGAAATGTCCGATGGAGTAATCTAAAATATCACGTTCTCATAAGAAAGTAATGTTCAAATTTTTACTCACTCACTTTTACTAATGTTTTGCATACAAATATAAAATTCGTTATTCTGAGGACATTTATCAAAACTGCAGAATTAGTATTATCATTTGAGAACATGATGTTGTTTTGGTTTAAGGGTTTTAAAGCCTCACAATGCATGTAGTTTGAAAAAATTGGCGATTTTCTCCTTTTGAGGTATTAATTCTTCGCTTCTTGAAGTATTAGAAAATGTTACCAAATGCTGTCACATTTGGCGAATTATCGCCAACAAAAAGTTACAACTTGACGCAAATATCCATCAAGTACTCAATTCTCCTGTTTTCGTCTAAAGAAGGAGGCACAGAGAAGAAAATGGAATGAAAGCGAAGCAGAGAGAAAATGTATCAAAGGTTATTTATACAAGGTTAGCAAGAAATAAGTTACCCACTTCAGATGGCTCTAAAATGCTTTCTACTTATCCAAATAAGATTAAATTTGAACTATAGATATTTGAGATGATGTACTTTACATTTATAAAATAAAAAAAATTAGTACAAAACTTCAGGTGGCGTTTGACGTTAGGTGGCGTTGTAATACACATAAAGCCAATTAATATGGTTTATAATTGTTAAATAATGTAAAATTAAAATTGCTCAACGTGTTCTCCTTTATTTTCAGCAATAGCCTGTAATCTCAGAAAATAAGTTTGTTGGAAGTAATTAAGTTTAATTTTACGTAAGAGTAAGTTTGATGGGATATTATATATATGATGCCAAATGTTGCCCTTCAGATCTGGAAGAGATGATGCCCTTTGACGGCAGATTTTGTACCTGAAATAACCCTACAACCAGAAGTCGCAAGTGATGATATCCGACAAACGAGGAGGAAATGATACTGGGAAATGAGAGCTGATAATTTTTGCTTCTGTGAAATGCTATAATAACAATCGCTTTACTCGACGATCAATATGAGGTGCCGCACCGTACTGAATGAAATTGATGTCTTGAAGGCATCCACGCTGCAGAAGAATTGGGAATACAAAATCCTTAAGCATATCATCGTAGCGTTGTCCTTTGATGGAACAGGTTAAGATTCCATTTGAAGATATCTCTTCAAACAAATACGGTCCAATGATAAATGTAACTGTAAAACCACACCATACTGTCATTTTTCAGGATGTAAGAGTTGTTCCTGAATAATGTGATAGTTTTTCTCGCAACAAATTCGACAGTTGTGGGTGTTAACTTGCCCATTGAAGCAAAAGTGGGCCTCGTCACTTTAGAGAATGTTTCATGGCCAAGTTGTTTCAACCATCATTCGAGAAAGGAACTGAAGTGCAAAAGTTTTACGAGCTTATATGACTCCGTCCTACAACAGGTACACAGACTTGATTTTGTGCGGATTAAAATGCAAAATCTACAATACGTTTTCTCGAGGTCGGTAAGTTTTCATTCTCACAGTCTTGAAGCTCGCATCGTACTGCCGCACTTCGGATTGGTAAATAAAAATTCCCCATTTCTTCCAAGAACTCAATTTTCAGCCAGTATTTCCAAAGTCCAAACCAGTGTAAATCTTTTTTTTCTTCTAAAAATCCGAGCTAGTTGATATTAGATTGAAAATCTTAAAAGAATGAAATTTTCTTGTAGTTTGGAATTTTCAAACAGAGTTACGAAATTTTGATTAAACTGAATCAAATACATAGAACAGAATTGATATACAATTTATTAACAGTTCTTTCCGATAAATCAGTACATTTATTTTTAATAGTAAAAGGATAAATAATCTACTTCTAAACCTCTCATCAATTTTATAATCGATGAATATTAATATCAATAGAAATCTAAATTTCATTTTAATTAACGTGCTGCTAAAAATGGCCTTTAGAGTTTATAAATTTTAGATTAAATCTTGCTGTTTATCGTCTCAAATGTCCGCATAATAGCGATTGATTATAAATATTAATCTGTATGGAAAACCCAGTTATCAGAATTAAAAATTCAAAAAAGGATTAAACTGTTGAAATATTACATAATGGCTACCTTATTCGTTTTATTGTTGTATTTGCTGTCCAAAAAGAAATCTCGGATTTGCTGCAGAAAAAATTCAAGTTTGCCCACGGATAAGTTACGAATAAGAAATGAAAGAAAAGAAAGAAGGTCAAATTGTGTCGTATTGCTCGAGTTTCAAAGAAAAGAGTGAAGCAGTGGAAATTAAATTCGAAATTAACATTTTGTATTAATTATTAAACCTGAATTTGTTTTTCAATTACCGTTACGTTTAATTTATGCAAGAATGATAAATGAAAAGATTGAAGGGATGAAATTTTGTGCATTTCATCAGAATTATGTATCTGTGTCAAATTTCGAAATTCATTTTCTGTTAGAAGATAATGCCTCTAAATCTAACAAATATTCTAACATGATTGCACTTAAAAGCGACAAGCTAGAAAAGTGTAATTCAGTTTCCGATTTCGACAATTAAACTTTTTTTTATCGGATTTTATATTCGATCAGTCGAAGAAACGAGACTCAAACATATAGTGGATTCAATGCTCTAAACGAAGAATTTTAGCAGAATCCTATTTATGTTGTTTACGGAATAGGAGAACAGAAAATGAGTAGAGTTTAGAATCATCAGATAGAAGAAAATTCTTGGTAGGCTACCTGATATTTTTTTAATCAAAATAATATTTGTGGGTTGGCATGTTATCTTTAATCTTAAAAAAAGTGCTAAAACCATTCCTTGAAAAATAAAAAAAAAATAATACTATAAAATGTAGCTGAAAAAATGAAGATTAATCAACAAAAAATAATAACAAAAATTCTAAAAACCAAAACTTATGTCTATTTCCAGTTCTGAAATTGAGCAGTTTCGATTCCCGTAATGCTATAGTAATACTTTCATCATTAGAGGTATTTTTTTTAGTTCATTCCTCAAGATGTTTTAGTAAAAATAATAGCAATATTGTCGTTAATTGAAAGATTTTAAGATGAACTTAGAAATAAGCAAACAAATTTATAAATTAATATCACTGGTGTTATGTGTCCACTTCTGCATTTCTATTATCTGGAAAAGAGGAAACATACCATCAACGTTTCAAAATGCCAAAATTATTTGCATATGCAATTAATTTGAAATTAAATGAAATGTTTCCATTTTTTGCAGTAACTTCAATAAAATTATTTTACAAAAAATATTTCAATATTATTTTATAATTTTCAATGAATCATTTTATAAGTAATATCCTATACTGCTGTTTACAATGTTTTCTTCCATTGGTATTAAATCATTTAAAAAACATTTTAAGTGATTTTAATCTACAGTAACAATAAAATCCCGATACAGTCTACTAGTATTTTTTTTTAAATAATTGTTTCGAATCTTATGAAATTTTTACATTCGTTTAAAGTACATACTTAACTGTGTTCAAATCAACGGAAACTAAACTAATGTTTTCATTTTTCAATCGAAGGTGAGAGTCAAACCCTCAGTGTAATAAATAATTTGAGGTAAAAAAATTTTTATAATTCATTAAAGATTAGTTTTTACATTAGAAAATATTATATATGAAGGTATTTTGAGGAACCCCGAATGAAATAAAATATTTTATGAAATAAATTTTTAATATACATTTAAGTGTTATAAGAATAGTTCGTAATGTATATTTCATAACGCTAGGTAATTAGGGTGTCCCTATCCACGTTCAACCTATTCTGATGAGATCAACGCTTGCTTGAAATCATCGCCACTGTGGCGTAATGTTGAAAAAGTCCAACTAAAAATACACATGCGCGTCCTAATATATATATATATATATATATATACAAGATCCATCTGCTGACACATTCACGGACCAATTGTTAGATATCGGCGATGGAAAAGTTGCTGTCTATGAAAATACTGGACACATAAAATTGTCCACTATTTTCTGCACTGTCGTTGATTTGCAAAATGCTCTGATTGACCGAATATTTTCCGATGTACGTAAAAAATACATAAATCATGCGTGGCTGGCAGAAAGATCCTTTTTGGCAGCAAAAAAATGTGAACTTTGACGATTTAAACTTCAAGATATAGCAGTCGTAGCCAGGCGACTTGATATCACACAAATCGATCGATACAGTTTGCGATGCTAACGAAGTTGTAAATTATCCAACAGAGTTTTTGAACTCACTGGATTTGTCAGACATGTCACCACACCTTCTACGACTGATAGCTGGATCTCCGGTTATTTCAGTTCTTAATTTGAACCCACCATGAAAAATGTTATCGAAGCCACCATTTTAAATGGCAAAATCCGAGTCGAAAATATTTTGCTGCCACGAACTCAGATGATTTTCAAAGACGTGTCAATTGAATTCAAACGCTTTCAATTTCCTATTAGATTGGCATCCGCAATGACAATCAATAAGTCGCAAGGCCAAACGATGTCCGTTTGGAGCTTAGATTTGGTCACACCATGTTTTTCACACGGACAATTATACGTGGTATGTTCTCGCGTAAGCAAACCATCAAGTTTATTTGTGTTGGCTAAAGACGGACTCACAAAAAATATCGTATACTTAATTGCTCTTCGAAATGAATATTGATTTTATTGATTTCATTTTTATATATAAAATATTAATTTTTCCCCTTTACGTTTAACTTTTAATAAACAATGTATATGTTTAATAGGTTAAACAATGTATATGTATGACTGTACATACATATACATTGTTTAATAGATTAAACAATGTATATGTATGTACAGTCATGTAAATAAAACTACTCAACAATTCTAATTTGTTAATCGTTTTAATGTGTAACTTACATTTTAGCCGTTGTTTTACGAATCATTTCTCATTTCTTGTCGTGATTCTGCAGCTTACAGCGCCATCTGTTGCTAAAATTTGAAACTAAATTTTTTTTTCTGCAATACGCTTTCCGCCTTCTTCAATAACATGCCGTTCAAATTTGACATCATTCTCATCAGTGGTTCTTTTCTTATAGCGTTTTGAAAAATAAACTTAAATTATAATCACCATGTATATATACAGGGTGTTTCAAAAACCTTCACCGCACCTTTTATTCCTTAAATATTGATCGCAGACATATACTGCAAATTACAAAGTTGCGTAAAAAAAAGGTGCAAAATGTTATGAAATCGATTAAAATTCTCAGGGGATAAAAGTTAAAAATATACAAAATTTAAATTTTTATACGGTACAAAATAATTCCCAGTGAGTAAAATGTCCCTCATCCTCTAATAAGGTCATGTACAAAATTTCAGCAATTTATCACAAAGACTCAAATATATGAAACTACATAAATGCTGACTTAAACCACTTTTCGATACCTGGATATGAGTTCGCAAAAAGGAAAAATCAAGTCGGATGTTCGTGTTTTAGCGATCGTACACAAATTAACAAAGAAAGTAATGGTTGAATAAATAAATGATTATTTTGCGATTTATTGGCTCAAAAGTATTAGAAATTTCTACAAATAATAACTTGAAGGAAAGAGTACATACGTTTTTTTAACAAGTTCATTGACTGTGCTACATTTAAGTTATATTCTGTAAAACATGGTATAAAATGTCAAAGTATTTTTCAGGAAGCATGGATTTTAAAATTAGTATTTAAACCAAAAAATGCGAAGCATATTTTATTTCCTTAGAATGCATTCATCTGCACTGAAAATGTAAACATTTGCATTTTAATTTGTGACTGACCCTTCACCAAATTTGTTTTAACATATCTTTAAGAGTTTTCAAGATAAAATTCTGAAATTTTGTACATGACATTATTAGAAGATGGGGCACGTGTTACTCACTGGGAATTTTTTCGTACGGAGTTCGTATAAAAAATTAATTTTTTTCTATTTTTTAAAGTTTATTCCCCTGAAAATTTCAATCAATTTCAGAACATTTTGCACTTTTTTTTACGCAGTTTTGTAATTTACAGTACATATAATCAATATTTAAGGAATATAAGCCACGATTAAGGTTTTTGAGATGTCATATATATGTATTAAAACAAGAATGTGTTGTCTTTTTTATTCTCTAAGCCAACTGACAAACACTAACAATTCTTTTCAATAATGATATTATTCAAACCAGTTATACTTAAATTAGATCTTTCTTTAAAATGATAGCCACTCGGGATAAAAGATAAGATTCATAATATTCATATTAGAAATTCCAACCAAAAACTGATTAAATCTCTCTGTCTTTTAACATGAAAATGTTAAAACGCTTATAATGCTTCGGATTTGAAAATTTATTCTAAGTAGGAATGACTGTTCAGACAAATCCATGCAAATTCAATTACATTATCACATTATCGTGCATTTTCCGACTGAATTTGAATTCGTTATTCCATGAACGTTTAATATGTATATTGAAGTAAAATGCGCTTGTAATATTTGATTCTTAGATCGTCAGCGGTATTGTTTTATCACAGGTAGGAAATTGTTACCTATCATTTTAAAAGAATTGTCAGCGATTTCATGCTACTTTTTGATTTGTGCATGTGTAACAGGAATTATGTTTTTATTCTATTTTCCTTTATTTTTCAATGCATTTTTTCTCTATAATGAAAAGTTATATTGTAAAATTAAAAATCAATCCAATCTCTTTAAGGGGACAGTGGCCTTTATTAGACACTTTTGGGAATGATTCAATCACAGTTAAGAGATTTTTTATGCATATGCATTAAAATTTAAATACGTCATATTTCATAAAAATATTTTTTAAAAATATATTATTGTTTAAAAAAATTAAAAAATATATACCTTTTTAAAAATTTCAAAAAATTCTATGCGATTTAATTTTTTTCTATTATTTTTATTATTATAATCCACAAAAATTTATTTGGAACAAATCTAAGTATGATTTTGTAATTCCAATTGAATGCTACTAATTTAGAAAACAATTTATACACACTTAATGAATTTTCATAGGAATTTTATGTTTTTCTGAACTAAAATTGACTTTTAACGAGCTAAAAAAACTCGAAACATAAAATGTATACCCCATTTTCTTTTAAAGCTTGACCGAAAT
Source organism: Argiope aurantia (assembly GCA_026543865.1). NCBI lineage: Eukaryota > Metazoa > Arthropoda > Arachnida > Araneae > Araneidae > Argiope > Argiope aurantia. The sequence continues at coordinate 41,985 of JAPMOR010069206.1, read as the reverse complement.
CCTTATTATCAATTTCATTTAATTTCTTCAAAAATTGGGACAATTGGAACATTTCAAAAATGTTTAAATCTAATTAAAATATCATTTTGAGGAAATTAATTAAGGTTTACTTTTTATTCTTAACCCTTCAAAAATTTATTTTATAGAATAATACATTTTATAACACTATTTTAGTTGAATACAAACAAATATTTTAGTTGAATACAAACAATATTAAAAACAAAATCGCACGTTTTCGTCCATTTTTTCTTTCGTTCATTTCAAAGTCCACTGTCTCCTGAATGTCATTTAATTCGTTACTTTAATGTCACAATTATGCAAGCATTGTTTTTGATATCATTTTTTTACTAAAAAAAGTTACTCAGAAGCCTTTAAGAACAAAAATTTATATCAGATATTATCAATCATGTAAAGACTAATTGTCCATACGCTGCTTGAAGTTAGAGAAACTTTAAAAAGTTGTTGCATCCTCAGAAAGGAAACTTTCTTTTTTTTCTTTCTTTCCTTAATATTTTGTTAAAGCATTTTAGACATAAAGTTAGAAGAATTTTTTTAGGGGTTTCGCACAAGTATTGATCAGAAAGAAATCGAATCTTTCTCTGAAATGCAAAATGTAAAATCTTTTAAATGTGAAATCAAAGATTGTTCTGGATTTATATTATTCTTAGGTGCAATGCCGCAATAATTTACATTTTCCGGTTTGAAGGAATAGCACTTTCAAAAAAATAAAAAAATTTTGCATTATTTTTGATGTTTTAAAATTATAATTGGTGCCACACTACGAATTTTCAGAACTAATAATTTAATTGAGAGGAATGAATCTCAAATTCATTTTGACAATAAATAATTCAGAAACTTCTAAATTAAATATAAAACTTGAAATAGAAACTTCTAAAAAGAAACGCCAATTAGAGATGTGTTTAGGAAGAAAAGAATATATTTTGTATTCGTCATTTCATCTTGCAGTAGAAATGTAAATTTCAAATCCAATCGCACAAGTAAGCCCTTGAAATGCATCTGATTTGCTTTCATTTATGAGGAAGGACAGCAAATATTTTTAAATGATATTCAATTGATTGCAATTTTTTTAAAAGTAAAAAAGTGGATTATGGGAAGAAAAATACTGTAGAAAATGTGCGAATAAGGACAAATTATTATATGAGGGAGTTTGAAAAAGATTGGAAATGGGTTGGAATGTGAATTCGGAAATTGAAAGTTTTCTTAAAATTTCTAGCAGAATAAATGTTGTAGGAGTGAAGAATTTTAAAGCTTTAACTGCCTTTGGCAACCAGTTTGTTCGTCCAAAATGTTCACTTTTTAGGATATTTAATTATTTATATAGAATGTGTTTAACTAAAATTTCACCATGTTATTTAATGAAACATATGAATGAAATGGAATCCGTCTCCTACGAGTTATTCTGCTTAAAATATGGTTTAACAATTAATTTATATTATATTTTATATTTCGTTATTGAAAATTTAATATAACCAAATTAAAATATGGTTTAAGATTTAAGGTCAATCTATTGTTCCCAAAGTTGATTTGTGTTTGGCAATTTTTTGCCAAATGCAATTGCTAAAACTAAAAAAAATTGGTAGTCTTCAAAGATGTTGGACATTTGGCAAGTATTTGGAAGATTGACGCGATTTTGATGTGCTCGGCTAGAAAACCTACATTGATTTTAAATCTTACCAAATTTGTGCATATATCACCGTAAAGGCACATAATTCAGTTATTTCATAGAATTCTTAGTTTTTTCATATAGTAACTGAATGGGATTTATTTCATCGAATTTTTAGATATTTCATTAAATAACTGACTGTATTCTATGAAATAATGAATTTTTTCATTTAAAATAAGCGATAACGATAACAATAAAACATAACGATTACTTGCCGGGCAACAGTTAAGCATAATTTCGCCCTGATCTAAATTTACTTTCTGACGATAGATTGATTCTTGATTTTTTTTAATTTACTTATATATATAATGCCATACCTGTTTAATCCTTTGTATGCAACAGCATTTAAAGTTACCTTTTAAATCATGCTGTTGTCTTTGTAATATCACTGACATTATTCAAAAAATATGAAAGTCGCAGCTCCGATGGGAAGTAGTTATCTAACAGCAGAAATTAATATATATTTTTTAATTAATAATGGATGCGAACATGCAAGTGAATGCGAATGTAATATAAAAAAAGGTTGATACCTGCATTTCATCGGATAATTGATAATGCGTTTTAATTCTTAAATCACAACTTAAAAATTTAGAAAGAACTTAATGTAAGCAATAATTTCTTCTGATTTAGTATTCACTGCCACCTATGACTCAGTTTAAAATCAAGATGAATTTTTTTTTAGCGAAAACTGGTTTTTTAAACGTCTAGCAAATTCGTTATCACTCCTTTATTCTTTGTAATTAAACGAGGTCTCATTAAAATAAAGTATTTTATGTGAAAGGCATTTATAGTATTGAATTTTTCTGCTCTTTCTTATTTTTCGTATAATTAAAACGTTGTAAAAACGATACTAATTTTAATTGAAATTATTTTAATTTCTCTGCATAAATATTCCACTCCAATACAAATACATTTAATTGAAGAATAAAGTTTGAAGCATTTTATATCCTTTTATGTACAATTTTCACTTTAATAATATATTTTAAATCATTTTAAACCGAATATGTAATTTTTTAACATGCCTCAAATTACTGGAATTTAATTCAAACTTTTTTTATTCTTTAATCTAATCTTTCATTCAAATATTTTGCCACTTTTAAAGATATGATAGGAAGATTGATTTTTTTAAATTTTTAACAAACGCTGAATTCCTCAAAGCATTCATTCAAGAATTGAAATTGTTCTGAAAGTTGAAAAAAATCTGAAAAACATTAGATCCTAAAAATTTATTTTCATTTAAATTATTGCATCAAAGTAAAATACTATTGCATTTTCTCCTGGAAGATTGTAATATTTTTCAGAAAGCAAAATTACATATTGGTGAGGGAAATGAACATGTTGTAACTAATTGAAACAATTATACCAATAGATTATTACTAATTTATTTAATAAATGAAAAGAAGACTGAAATCTAATGCAAATTTTATTTCAAATATAAAAAGAAAATCTATAAGAAAAATCGTCTTTTATATGTTTTATTTTAATTAAAAGGCAATATGATATGTATGTGATTATTATTAGTAATTATTACTTAGTATGATATCTTTCTTCTAATTAATAATAAAGTTTTTAATTAAAATCTATCATTTTCTTTTAATAAAGCGTGTTTGAAAACAATCCATATTTCTAATCCCTAAATGATGCATGTAAAATTTTAGTTTTAATAACAAAGTGCAGGAAAAATTACCTTTTACTTTCTTTGAGCAAAGTTACAGTCTTGTGGACAGAAGCAAATTAATAAATACAGTTTTAATGAATTTTTTCGCTTTTTTACAATTAATTTCTTTTAGAATTTTTCGTTTTAAATACAATTTAAAAGAATTTTTTCGCTTTTTTTAAATTGTAAATATCCGCGAGGTAATCTGGAATTGCATTTTATAAAATATCTCTTAATGATCGACAATTTTTCGATCGAATGTGAATTAGGTATTCTCTATAGCCATTCTAAATGCTCGCTAATTTTTTCTGCAAAGGTAAAGTAAGTTCCTGCATATTTACAATACGAGCGCAAATAGCACTAGTTAATGTTGAGACCACCTGCCGCACAACTTAGCATATTACCTTCTGCACCATTTTTATAATCTGATCAGAGATATTAAGTAAGAATTTCCTTGTTCACTAGATCTATTTGTCACGAATCTCCATTTGGTTTTGCATAGGATATTATTGGAAAGGCTGCGCATACAACGTTGTCTTAAAAATGTTTAAGGGGTTATTTTGTAATACTTTTAATATTTACATTCCATTACTTTCAGAATTCAGATTTTAGATTTTAAAAGTGTACCAATAATCTTAAAATTAAACTCTGGATTCTTGAAATTCTTCTTTGTCTACTTTTAACAAAATATTAACAACCTGAAGTTTACAAGAATTTAATAAATTAACTACCACTGACAATCAGGTCGTTTAACCAGATTATTGACTTTTTAGGCAGCCTAATATGAGTGATGAAATGAATTTCAACGTACTGTTTAATAAAAATGAAAAATCTGACTATAATTGAATAAGTCTACCGGATGTTTCATCAATTCTGACAAACGAAAGAAGGTACAGAAAAGCCCATGGGAATCATAAAAAACTATAATAACCCTTTCCCATCTCCAGCAGTTCCATCTATAACAGTTTACAACTTACGGCGAATGAAGTAGTTCTGTTCAAAATCGTAAAAAATCCAAATTAAAAAATTTGGGGATACATCATCACACAAAGTAGGCACATAAACTGAAAGAATCACTAAAATTCTTTAAGATATCACCAGTTTTATGAAAATATACGGATTTACAGCCGAATAATATTGGCTGAAAGTTGCAATTTGTCAAATGCACCAAACACTTGTCCATAACGTCGGATTTCGAATGAGAACACCGTAAGTCGCTTAGGTGTTTTTTTTTCCGAAGAAATGAAGCCTTTCGTTGCCAATATATCACGGAAATCAGTGTTCATTGAAAGAGACATTCGACAAAATTTCGTCAATTCAAGCAATTATGGATAAATGGAAAGTATGCAAACCACTGTTATGAATGTTTTCGGATGTGCATATGTGCTGTAATCTACCTGCATGCGCATTTCACACACAATCACAAAATAAAGGACAATCCACTGATTACAGAATTAACTTATCAATCTTTTAGATGTTAATGCTGTTATTTCTTTAACATGGAACTTTGGATATATAATTGTTCAACTGCATATATAAAGTAATAATTAATTTAAAGTTATCCTTCGTCTTCCATATTATGTGGAGATAAGTCACTGAAATGCATTTTATAAATAGCCAAATTCTATGATCACATAAAATTACGGTGAAATTAAGCATGTTGAATTAATTGTCTAGTTATTTTAATAAAATTTAAATATTATATATCATAAATAAAAATATATAACACAAATAAAAATAATACATTTAAATATTATATATATATATATATATATATATATATATATATATATATATATATCATAGTACTTTTTCTTCTATTACACAAGAAATTTGTTAATGAAAAAAAATTAAGTGTGGAAAATACGTTGCCTCTTATCACGCACAGTATTGTTAGACTTTACTTAAAAATGTCAAATGCCTTTCAATCAGATCGGTGAAATTTAATACAGATTATATATTGAACATTTTTTTCATACATATATTAATATTCATTACGTTTCAAGTTTCTTTTCTCTTTGGAAAACGCACAAATTTCTCAAATTGATTCTATTTTACAAAATTGTTACTTTACATAGAATGAATTTTTATAATTGAAAAGTGTTTTAAAAGAATTAAATCAAAATCTTTTTAAAGTGTTTTAAAAGAATTAAATCAAAATCTTTTAAAAGTGTTTAAAAAGAATTAAATCAAAATCTTTTAAAAGTGTTTTAAAAGAATTAACCAAATTCTGCCTTAGAAAAGTTTCTTGATTTAAAATACAAGAGAAATTTTTTTCGTATGATTAAAATTTTTAAGCATTTCTGTGTTATTTCATACCTGAAAAAATGTTAATTATTCAGTATGACTTATGCTGTTTTGATCAATTATTTTTCTTTATTGCAGAATCGCTTTTCGACATCATGTTCGCTGGTAACATATACGACTTTTTCACAGCTAACCGTAAGTTTCAAAATTAATTTCAATTTTTTAACAATATTCTAACGGAATATCTTTTAGAAATGGCAAATAATTTATTTTGTTTGACTTTTTTATTTAGCTATAGCTCAAGAAACATGAAAGTTGTATATTTAAATTCTGCCGTTTTTTCTTAAATATATTGAGAATAATGTTTTGATAACTCAAGATAAATGATAAATCAAGCTTTGATCTCAAGGCAAGACAAGTTAATTCTACTTACTAATTCTAAATACGAAATATTCATGTTAAAATATAATGTGGGATTTAATTCAAACATTTGATTTAAAAAATTGAAAAGGAAAACTGCAACAGTTGAATATGAGAAACCTGATTTCTTTAAAAAATATATCATCGAAGATTACTCTATTGATTTCACTTAATTTTATAAAGGAATAACTTTCAGTGTACTTTTACGAGGATCTGAAACGAGCTTAATTTGACGAAAACTGAAGTGCTTTATTACAGTAACATTGATATAAAATTAAAATCTATAATTATACGATAAGTGTGCAGCAAAGTATATAGGTTTTACTAAACTAATTTTCTGTTGTTTTTTTTCATTTATTCTTTTTTAAATCAATTAATCTGCAGGGATGTATCATCTTACAACGTGGCATGCGTCAAAAACTCTTTTCTTTTTCTACTTTTTACTTCTATTTTTTAATCCTCAAACAGAAGTGAGAGTTCTCCAAGTTAGATGTTGCCGTTCTGTTTGGTCCATTCTTTCAGCTGACTACTAAAATCACATGGGACGAACACGCATGGTGACCGTTTAGAAGGGTAATCTCTGGCAAGCATTTCGGCTTAGCCATCCAGCTAAATGTAGAGTCTTAAAAGTATTGAGATTGCGTTAAGAATGGTCTTCTGTCCTGGAATGACTTTCCAAGAGTGGTTGGATATAACTTTGATAAGATCCAATTCTGGAAATTACAAGTGTTAGATACTGCCATCCTTTCTTAGAATTTCTTGTTGCAATAAATAGCAATCAATATCATATGGCTCCTCTAAATTTGACAGATGTTGCTGTTGATGCAATCATTTCTACTTCTACAAAAATGTAACTCAGTTAGCTTAATTTCATTCTATATATAAATTAATTACATTTGACGTCTTCGTATTGAATGTATAAAGGCTATTCAGACATCAATTCTAAAATGATTAACCGTGTGAAGTGATTTGTCAGTTATAATTTCTTCTCAAAAGTCTTTAACGTTCTCGCGTGGTATCATATGATACCATACTGCACACCGATTTCGGCTATATATGGATGATTGCATAATAATGTCAAAATGTGTTGTCTAAATCTTTCTTATTCCAGTTGTATACGTCAAATATTTAATTCTAAAAGCTACATTCCAAAATTCCCAGTATGCTTCTAGTACTAAGTAGGATTCAGTCGTGAGTAACTCTCAGGAAGAGTGCCGTCCTAAGACCACATGTGCCGAATGTGAAACACGTGTCCTGATTAAAATAAATATAAATCATATATTTGAAATTCTGCAAACAGCTTTGGTGTTCCTTACTATCGTTCTAGGAGAAAAATCTTAGAAATTACCAAAAACGTTCAAAGAAATGTATGTTTTCTTGTTGTCCTGAAAATTGTTTTCAGTCAATAAGCAAAAGAAGGAATTTCTTATTATTCGCTATTATAAAAGAAATATATTGAATTGCAGGACATTCGATGAAACCTGAATGATATTTTAAAGATTTAAATTCTTTATAATGGAACAATTTTTAAAAATTAAATACACATATTTCTCTAAACAAAAACATCATTACAAATTGGAACTTTTGAGTAAATCTAGAAATGTCCAATTTTAAAATTAAAAAGAATAATGCACCACTTCTTGCAGACATGCATTTCATTACTGAATCTCAGAAAGACTCTGAAATCTCTGATCCTAAATTTTAGGATTAGAAATCCCGGAAAAAATTAGACTGATGTAGAAATTCGGTAGTTAAAAGAAATCACACATCTTTTTTTTTTCCATATTGTTAACATTCTCACAAAAAAATACAGAACCAAAAGCATTCTTTGCTTTCTTTTGCTTGTTTCCTGTTTTTTTTTTTTTTCTTTTCTTTTTCCCGCTTTCGACACAATCTCAAATGAGACTGTTGAGTATCAAGTATGTGTATGACTCCTTGTAACACAATACTTTTTATAAAATAAGTGGGAGCACAGGAACCTGGGTTTATTCGCAAGATATATTTATAAGAAGAAATTTAACAACATCTAATTCTATTTATCAAAATATGCTTATTGCACAGGAAGCGCATTGTCATTTAGTTCTATAGAGTTAATTCGGAGAATTTTATTTCTATACAGAATCTTGTCGCTTTTATACAGCTCCAAAAGTACTTTTGATACAAAAGTACTTCAACTTTCTTGAAGTAGTTTGATTTTGATAACTCATTCAATATGTATGCTTCTGACAGCATGTCTGAAATTGACCTTTTGTTAAAAACACAAACTGAACTGCAGTTAATGTAACCCGACTATTTATCAGCATACTTTGCATGGGTGTGTATAGTTGGATGTGTATAGATTTGAATATCCGACGATCCTCTCTAAATTTTTTTATTCATTTTATTGACTCACTAGTTCATTAGCGACAGCACTGCCCTCTCACACTCCTATTCTTCATTATTTATATTTACCTCCAAATTGGAAAAAAAATTGCATGATAAATTCATCTTCTGTAGCCACAGGATAGGAAAATTCTTCTGAAAATAGAATTATCCAATTTGCGTCCGTTTCTAGACGACCCTCTCCAATATGCAGATTCTTATTTGCAAAGACACCTGATTCATAGTCGTTGAACAATTGGACGCGCATGTTGCTCATATGATGGAGCTTTTCAGTCCTAGACGCCTTAAGACATGCGTTTATTTCTTCCACCGATATGGCCCTCTGAATAATTGACAATGTCTGTCTAAATCGTCTTGCACTGCTGCAAAAGAACTCTCCGTTTTTGCTGATGTTGCATGTTGGGGTATCTTCGCTAGTAGGATTAAGCGGCAATTTGAAAACGGAATGTGCAGTCCGGCCGCCGTTAAGTGAAGTTGCAGCAATGTCCCAGGAAACTACAGCCAGAACTATATTGCGATCCTTGTGAAGGTTGGCTAGCAGAGATTCAGCACAAACGTCCTAACCGTACCCCCTGGTGCTTTAAGAAAGAATAATGCCTCCTCACCTCTATTACTCGGAGCGGAATGGTTTCATATACTTGTCGCTGCTTGGGAAGTAATCAGAGTGTCATTTCATTAAACAGCACTTCTAAGACCGCGGTGTCGTAGTTTGGCTCCTTCACAACTTCGCTTGATAATTTCCCTCTTCGCTGTGGTGTGGGTAGGCCGAAATCAGCTAGGCAATTTCCATATAAGGAAATCATTTTATCATCAATCACCAAATGCTCCGTTAATTATTAGGTCAATGTGAGTCTTATAAAGCGTCCTTGTATGTGTTCCACAGCTGGAGGGGGTTTAACAGTCCGCAAGTGCTCACTAAAAAGGTAAAAAGGTCTAATAGCTACTTTCATAGCCCTAGCTTTATTATTCCTCTTCGAAAGATTAGATTTGCGTTTTCTGGCCATTTCGAAAAATTATCAAATGATTACATATGAAAAAAATTAAAACTAACCTAAAGAAACGATGTACTTAAAACTATAAATAAATTTATTAAAAGGATATAATAAAACCAAATAGAAAATCAAGTTCGTATTTCTTTAAAATCAAATCAAGTCTTTTTTATTTATCGATCGAGTTTGAGATAACTACAACAGTATAATACACATAATTTTTAAACTTTTAATTAAAACGAAAATATAGTTGTCAACAATCAGAACACACTGCGCATGGGTGAAATTTCAACGCCAGTAGACGTAACGCAAATGCGCGAATTTTTTACGCAATTAGGGTAACGCAATGCAGATTAGAAATTTTTTATTTCCTTTATTCTGTTTTATTTTAATTTAAAATTACTTCAGAATGAAAAAGAAAGATCGATTAGTTAATAATTTTTAATTTTAAATGAATCAAACACTAAGAAAATAAATAATCATTTGAAATAGTCGACTGAAAACAAATTAAGACTAACCTGTTTAGAGTAGGAAAGAATTGAAAATCTTCTCATTTGGCGGTGGGAAAATGAAGACCTTTGGAGGAAGTTAATTTTTAATTAACAAAAATTAACCACTAAATTAATCGAAATAAATAGTAGCCTATGTCCTATTCCAGACTATAATCTATCTCTGTGCTAAATTTCATCCAATTACGTTCAGCAGTTCTTTTGTGATTGACTAACTAACATAAACCCAAACTTTCACATTTATAATTGTATAGATTAGCTGTCTTCGCTTTTAAAATTCATTTTCACGAGGAGAAGACTGCAGCAATCACTGAATGATTTAAAACATGCAGAATATTTTTTACAGTTGTGTATGAAATGTAAAAAGAAATCCATCTTCACATATTAAAAAAAACACCAAATTTAAATCTTCCTGAATTCCAACATTAAAAAAGAGGAAGGGGAATTAGACATAACTGTGCCCGCATATGTACTTAATAATTGAAAAAACATGACAGAGTCAATATTGATGCGCAATCTTGACTACAATATCATTCATTGTATCATATTTGGTCAAATTGCTTAAATAGTGTTATATATTTAAGGACTTATATATTTAAGGCTATATAAACACAACAATGATAGCAATTGTATCATCTATAAAGCACTTAACTTTGGATTTCATTATCATTTGAATAGGCCGTTCTGGTTTAATTTTTCTCATAATGAAAGCGTAGTACTACTTCATTTTAGAAGAAGTTGATCTTATATGTAGGAAGTAATATTATCACATGTGCCATTGTGTCCTCTAAATTTACTTGCTAAATCACTCATAACACTCATGCTATGACTTTTTCCTCTGTCTTTTGACCTGGATACTTTTTCAATATAAATGAGTGCCTTAAGAACAAATTAAGTTTTACGGTCACAAACCGAAAATATTTTCTTTCTATATTTAGATGGTTTGTTTAACACATACTTCTCAATGACCACGAAAATAACTAATTGTTCTTATAACATTTTCATCCAGATAATAAAATATTGTTATAATCGATTAAAAAACACTGAAAATTGAAATTAACATTTTGTCTCAATGATTAATTCGTTTTCCTCTTCCAAATTTCGAACGCTATTATGTATTGTGTTTCCAGTTTCAGGAAAATTATTGCTAGAAAACATTATAGTTTGCATAGTTATAGAGAATATTTGGATTTTTCCCCATTAAAAATATTTAAAATATGACCGAAATTTGGCGCTCACATTTCAAATACAAACCACAGTAATTTAACACAATGAGTTTTATTTTAAAACAAATGATGCTGAACAAAGCAGCCGATACAAGGTATTAAGCAGGTGAGATGTTCAAATAAGCCTATTATAGCTGAATTAGCATGTCGACATCGATGACACCAACGACCTCTTGAATGGCATTTTTCGCCACCAAGGTGGTTGGAGACTCCCGGTTTACACGAGATTCATAGTATAACCACAACAAAAGATTCGATGTTGAAAAGTCTGGGCATCGTGAGGGCGACCGAATATTACATCCTCGGCTTGGAACTCTGTCCTGAGTATCTAGGAGGAACGTCTTGACGGTCGTCATTTTGCATGTCGGATACGGCAGGTAACGCTTTGCTACGAAGCAGCTCCCAAAAACGTAAGATAATTTTCTGCAGTGACGGATCAGTTTTTCCAATCGGAGGCAGGACAACACCCATTAAAAAAGAAAATGACGTGGATTCCCAGTTCTTACAGAAAGATTTAACCACATTCTATATTTGGTAACGATAGCATGCTGCATGCATGAAATGATGGATCCTTTTCCAGTCTTGTGTTTTATAGCTCTCTCCTGATTTGCATCAACCGTATCGGGTTGGCGGGTCAGCCGATCTATTGATCATTTTTTGGAATAATTTTGAAAAGACCTAAGATTGTTTGAAAATATACCCGAAAACCACGATATTCTTAGAGCATTAATTTGTTTATTATAGTTGTTTGAAGTGTGCACGAATTTACAGCGCACCCTATATTTTAATACATAAATAGCTTCTAATTAATATATTTTAAACTCAGCATTATGAACTTTCGTTTTCTAAAATGTTAGTGCATCAAAGATATATTGTTAAATATCACTAAATTATCTGGAAAATGTATAGAAATTTAGACTGCTTAATTTTATAGAAACATATTTATGGAACCAAACATAAAACATAATTTCTTTTACAGTATTTTTCCATCTGAAATCACTCCACCAAAGTGTATTAGAAATGAACCATTAGATCAGTATTCAATTTAAACTTGATACAAATATTACTTTGAAATACTGCACTTCTTGGTGTTTTGTAATACTTCTTGGTGTTCAATACTTCTTGGTGTTTTGTAACTGTGACCAGGCTCAACATACGTATAGCAGAAGAATGCCTTTCTTTCAGTCAGTCTCTCTTGGAAAAAAAAAGTTTCTGTTCCTCGATTAAACAAAAATATTTGTTACATGATCTTACAGTTCATAATTTAAATAAACGGTTTTAAAGGTAAGGCCAATAGAATTAAGGGCATTAAAATCAAACACCAGTTCTCGAGGACAGGTAACAAAGAATGGTACAAAACAGTTTGTCGACATTTTTAAAATTAGATTTTGAATAATACACATGTAAAATTCCGTTTGGTAACAAGCGAATTCTTTTGCAGCTCTTGGAAAGTATTTGAACGAAAATGAGTATCAGTGCTATGGTATTTTGTTTGTATACGTCCTTTTCGTGACGTGGCTCGGCCCATCTTGGATGAGGCCCCGGAATCCGTTCGATTTAAAAATAACCATGATCATGTACAATCTTTTCATGTCAGCCTTCAACTTTGTTTTGATGACTCAAGTAAGTACGATTGCAATGATTCTGTTTGATTTTTAGTGAATGTACAATTAATGCTTATAAGACATGTTCATGTTCATAAGATATATTCATGTTAGCGTTCACAGGATATGTTCATGTTAATGTCAATGGAATAGTAAATATATTTTGTTAATGTTAATGTCAAATAATGTGATAATGTTATAGGACCTGATTGTTTTGATATTATTGGTCATAAACTAGATTTATGTTTACGTCCACAAGATAGATTCTTGTTAAACTAAATAGTATAGAAAATTTATATTAATATTAATATATGTAACTGTTCATAGAATATGTTTCCATTAATGTAAATATTCATAGTATATAATCATATAAATGTGAATGTGATATACTATTATTCATAGGAGTGAACATGATATACTATTATTCATAGGAGTGAACATGATATACTGTTATTCATAGGAGTGAACATGATATACTATTATTCATAGGAGTGAACATGATATACTGTTATTCATAGGAGTGAACATGATATATTATTGTTCAAATTTCCATGTGTGGGTATTAATGTGAATGTGACATATTAATGTTCATTGGATATTATGTTAAGATAATACAAACACATTTTATTATATTTGTAATAGTATTAAACGGATATATCAATGTTCATATTATAACTTCGCGTTAATGATAATAGAATATCTTCTTAACATTGAATGCAGCTTCATAAGACGATAGATTTAAAAGGCCTCATTTATTCTTTTTGACATTTTTTATGATATAGGAATGACTCTAAAATAGAGACTTCTATCTACATGCAGAGTCTATTTTAAACAAGATGCATAGCTAATGCTTATAAATTATAAAGATTTAAGGAATGTATTCACGATCACTTCACGCCAAGTTTGTAGAATGGTCACATTCCGCTTATCTCTAGCATATTAGTCCACCATTTAGGTCAGTAAATCAACAGAGCACAGCCAGCGTCAATTGAAACCCTCGGAGTCACGCCTCTCTTAACCTTTCCCTGCATTCATGAAATGTCCATTGTAATTGGTGTTGTGGAAATGGAGTAATGGAAATTTATATTATATATTTTGGATGTACAACCACCCACACTCCACAATGCGAATTTGTATCGATTTCATCACTAATCATTCATTTTTCTTTGCGTTGGTTGACAAATATCGGTTTTAAAGTAATGCAATTAACATCCAAAATGAAACTGGAATGTATTTTGCAACATACAAATATTTCCATTGAATGTAAACTATCAGAATAAATTCAAGTACTTCAACAATTTCCATTAAGAAAACACAGTTTTATCATTGCACGTCAGAGGAAAACAGGAAAAATCATTCCGACCATATGCATGAAAATGGACAGTGACACATTGGATGATATGAGGATATAACATTTGAAACACGATTGAAACATATTTAACATATTTAAACATTTTTAAGACTTCTGCTTGTTTTAATTTTTTTTATTTTTTCATTTCAGCTTTACACATTGATAACAAATGAATGGAATTTGAGATGTTACGCCGGTTCACCAGAATCCCTCCAAAAGGCTCAGGTTATAATGAATTTAATGATTATAATGAATTTAGGAACTAATCAGACTTTTAATTCCTAAATTCATTATAATCTTTCTCTGAAGCTATTTGCATCTTTACTTTCTTGTATAGGAAATGCACAATATTATGAACAACAAAAATTTCAAATTTGAGATTTTTACGAGTCGCCATGTTTCGGATTTTCTAGAGCCGAAAGACCAATTTCTTATTATCATGAAATTTATTCTTTTTGTCTGTGAAATTGACAACTCACTCTCTCTTTGAACTAGAAGGTTGAAATTTGGTAAATGTGTTTCACACCAAAGATGTAGAAACTTATCAAATTTTGAAAAGGCTCCGTTCAGAGGAAATCTGCTTGTCAGGATGACAGATTATAAACTAACGTTTTAACTACAAACTGAAGTAAGCCAGATCAACAATATTCCGAACAAATATTTAATTCTTAAATGTAAATGTATTAAATTTGGAATGAAATCAGTCGAGGGATTGTCTGTCTATTTCATTAAGTATTTTATTCCCCATAAACGCGTTAATTCAAAAGCATAACAGCTTATGTAAGTGAAATTTGGTTCAGAGTTTTAGCATTTAAATTTCAGGTGTTTATCACATTTTGTGCCTCCCTGATGAAAAAATTGACCTACTGATGGTCTGGGTTTTCAGAAGAATCTAAAAATTATAACTGAAAAATGCGATGAATTAATATAAGCAATTTCTTGTAATCTTGTATTAATTTGTAATTCTATAATAGTTAAATTTTGGTTAAAAAAAGGGCATTCCAAAAATATAACATTCTTTCCTAGTAATTATATATTAATTGCATTATAACGATAAATCGTTCTAAAAATTGCAAGCTATTAAACTTTTTCGTAAAATTATTGTTCGTGAATTTAATGTTGGCATGTAGTAAAAACGCATGAGTGTATTCATTAGATAATATGCAAAAAATTTAGGGAGGACTACTCCTCGAAAATATATGTATGCATTAATTTAAATGAAGCTGAATGCAGGTTAGAAGACAGTCAAGAAACTTTGCTTTTTAAAGTTCGATTTATTCTCTTGTGGGAGGCAGGCATGATTTATTTACAAGAAGGCGCGGACTATTCACGTGCACCAAATTACGTTGCATAAGCAGAAGTCGGAAATAAATTATCCCGCGTCTTATATAACATGAGATTTTGATAGAGCAAATATTTCTTCATATTGCTAATATATAATGAAATTTCGATAGGGATTTTAGCTGTACGCGCCGACATGGTAAGGCAAAATACAGGGATCATTTAAAAAGAATGTGCTTAAAGGACATTTTTCTATCCCTTCTCGCGGAGCGTGGTAATGTGAGGATTTTAGCCGAAATTCTGCAATTTTAAAAAGCTACTCTTGAATTAATGAAGTAAAAAAAGTGGAATTGGATCATGGAATAAGAGAATATTTTTAGAATGAAGTTACTATGTGCAAAATTAAGTTAAATCCATGGAAATTAATTAAATTGAAATTAGAATATTAGAATATCATTACACACACACACACACACACACATATATATATCTATTAAATTCTATATATATCTATATATATATATATATAGAATTTAAAAAAACTTTTTAGTGAGGTGTATAATGGAATTTATTCACTTGATGTTTCCGATTAAACATTAACATAAAATCGGGAGTCATTTAAGGTATATAATCATTTCATACAACTAGTGATGTTTCAATGGCTGACCTTTGGAAATTATGATTCAATGATAGAAAATTCTGGAACAATACTCATTAATATAGAATAAGTATTAATGTCTAGTGCTCGCCAATTCTTTACGTTGGTATGGCATAGAAGTTTCGGAAATAATTTGCTGATGGCTATTGAAACTATTTTGTTAATCATTCGACCAAATTTTAAAATTACGAGGTCACTTCCAAATAAAACTCATTTCGTTAATTTAAAATACATGCAGTAGATCCTTTCCTAGCGGGATTATGCACAAACGCGATGTTGTTTTTATTAAACAAGCTGGCTTTGACGACCACTTTGTTTGTCTACATTATTGGCGTTTTAATCTGTTAATGAATTAATATGGCGTATATTGGAGGGCATATATTATATGGCGAATATTTTTAAATTTCACCAGTTATTTGATAAAATTACAAAACATGAATTCAATTGAATTTCAATTTACTGCAAAAAAATGTAGATTATTAGAAATAAAATGTAGATGAAAATTTACTACGGACTTAATGGATTTGTTTGAATTCCACCATTGCATTTACAAACACTATTACGTATACCGTAAGAAACTGAATTTAAAATATAATTAAACATTATGCGAAAAATTGTAGGAAATGGAGATTTGATTTTGAAGATAATGGAATCATCATTTTTTTTCGTAAAATAATTGGTTTCAAAAATACGAACATACATTTCTGTTGCATGTCATAGTAATTACCTATCCTTCGATCGTAAAACTTTTTGATCTCTACTCAAATTACTGTTTGAAGCATGTTTCTCGATTTCAGCATATCTTCTTTCCTCTGACCGAACTGAATTTCTCCAGAGCATTTCTAATAATGCTTTTGAAATTCAATGTATTGAATTCAATGTATCTAAAAACTAAAATATATAAAATAGTAAGCAGTTTGAAATTCATAAGTTAGTTTGTTCACCTTGGAACTTATATATATATATATATATATATAT
>JAPMOR010069206.1:0-24899 GCA_026543865.1 Argiope aurantia | reverse complement strand
GTTCGCTGCAAAAATACAACTGAGTTTTTAATATATTGCCATTGATTGAAAATTAATTTAAAGAAATCATACAAGTTACAAGGACGAAGACAGGGGTTATTTATAAATGCCAATTTACGAAAGATCGTTTAACGCGAGTCAAAGTGAGAGTGAAGACAGTGAAGATGATCAGATGGCTTATCAAGCAGTTAAATTATTTGCTGAAAAAGGACGCAGACGGGCACCTTATTTTGAAGTGAAAATTGATTCAAATGAAATTAGAAAAGGACAATTTATGACTGGCACTGGAAAATTGCTTGTTTATTGGAAATTTTCTGAAGAATTAAGCCTCTAGTACCCGTAAAAAATTATCAATTTTTTAAAAGAATATTTATACTGTTGACTTATTTATTAAGCATTAAAAATATTCAATTAATTTTTATACCATTTTTTTAATAACTGAAATAATTTGGTTTGTTAAAACTAAACAATATAATTTAATTTTATTTACGCCTAGCAAAATTTTTTATAGAAAGTTAACTCTGTGGAATACGTAATTGTTGTAGTAGTTATTTTTTCAAATAAAAGCTTGTCGAAAACGAATTAGTCGAGCCAAACATTTTTCAATATCTAATTCACTGTCGCCATCTCTTTTCTTTGAAGCGAAATATCTTTCATAATTTTAGATATTTTTTATATATATATAGATTGGTAGATGTGCAGACTGAGATCTCATGTGTGTATTATATGATTTCGAGTATATTTAATAAACTATAACATTCCATTCTTATATGAACAATATTCTGTCTCTCGATGTTTTAGCGTTCAAATATGAGTAGAAAAAGTTGAAAATTATGATTGAATGCGAATCAGATCAGCGTTTATATGGCGCAAATGTTTCTTCTTGTAGACCAAGGGAACAAAAGAAAGCATTATTTTTCATTAATATAATTGTTTACATAAAAATTTAACCAAAGCATTTTAATTTCAGGATAACCTGTTTGTAGTATGGAATATAGTTTTTGAAAAATATTTAGCTTTATTTGAGACGGTAAGTATTCATGTGTTTAAAATGATATTATCATTGATTCCAATGTTTTCTTCAGTTTGTCAAATAATTCTTCGGCTGATTCTTATTAACAAAATCTATAAAAGCTTTTAGGAAGATATGCTATTGGACTTGGAAACATATCCTTTTTAAAAGAAGGCAAACTGCAATCACATAAAAAAATATTTTTGAGTAATTTTGAAATTTTTCAATTGCAATCCCCGATTCTAAATTTTTGAAATAATTCTGAACAATGAGGAATCCCCGTATAAAAGACAAATCACTTCAAAATAACTGAGGATATAAAAGAAAACGGTTTAATGGCTATTTCATCATATATAAGAGTAGCATAAAGGTTCCTCCATACATATTTCTCCTTTTTTTAAATCTTTAATTCATTCATAACTTTCCATTCCATTTTTTCCTATTCGCATGCTGTAACTTTATTCTAATGAAAAATATATTTTTGAAGTTCTACTTTGGGAGCGACGAAACATGACTAAAGAAGAATTTGAAATAGATTACTTTTATTTTGGAAGGTATCCGAACACGTTCGGAGCAACTTTTTAGAAAAACATGGTGTAGACATAATTTAGTAATATTCCTGGGCTTAAAACTATTAAAGATTAAGAATAAAATGTGAATATTTGAAATAAAAATTAAAAATTTTTGAATATTGATATTCAATATGAGAAATTTAAGCAAATTCTTAAAAAAAATCAAATTAGCTACTCCGAAAAATATTACTCTCAATAGAAAAACACGTATGCCAAAATAAACTACACAGTTCTCTCTAGGGAATGAACTGAAATCGTATGGTTATGATAATAAATAAAAAAAATTTAGAACCATTCGAAAATTTATGACATTTTCAGTAAATTTATGAAGTTATTAATGAAGCAATAGACTGTAAATTTAAAAAAAATATTCACTCAATATAAATTATTTTAGTTCATTTCCTGGCAAATAGTATAAAGAACAAAATCCACCAAATTTTATAATAATATGTTTGTTATATTTTGAGTTATATGACTTGCAGTGAGCAAAAAATAAGTAAAAATCTATTTTGAGAAAAATCCTTTAAATTGTATAGTAAAATGTTTTAATAATAAATTATGTATGTACATAGTTAAAATTCACCATATGCATAGGTTTTACCTTTTTTATCCTCAGCTTTTAATAATTTTTCTTTTTTTATCTTTTTTTTTTCTGCCAATTTTTGCATTTGACGGTGAATGTCGACTAGATTCTTTTATTCTGTCTTTGCCGAAATGAGCAAATGCTCTAACTACATTTCCACTAGGATACACTGTAATAACCTTAAGGATATTCAGAAATCCTATAAAACCTACGTTAAAATGTATTAAAGACATAAATGCCCCTAATCTGAGGATTCGGAGCTCAATAAAAACTTTAGGTACAAATTTCCACAAAACACCGTTGAAACTCTCATTGCGATTTTACGTTTTTCCATGCAAACATTTCTTTAACAATTTTTTATCACATAGTTTCCTGCATTATAGTTTTACAACATTCAAAAAATTTGTGGGTTGACTTCTCGGTATAATTTAATTTATCGCACGCAACTCTTAGAAATTTACACCAGCTGTTGGGCCCAGTTGGGCATTAACCAAGCATAGACAGTTTTTCATTTGAGCAGCGGTGAACAAAGGACGCAATCACTGAGCTTTGCATTTCTCGCAAATTGTTTACATTACTACGAATTGCAATACCGTAATAATTTTGTAATTTGTTAATAAAAACATTAGTAAATCTGCATTACACACAATTTCCAAAAGTGGCATTAGTTTAATTACTTTATTAAAAGTTTACTAAAATTATATTTAAAACTAATTTTGTGTTTATACAAATTTTTAACATGTTTTCAGGCTTTTAAATCGGTGTTTCCGGTTGTTTAAATGTCAAGTTCCAGTTTACCGATCATTACGAAAATATTAATACCTTGACTTCTAATAAAGGTAGAGATAAAAGTAAACCCGTTTGGGTTAGCTCCAAGAATGGTATATCCAATTAAAGGATTTTTAAGAAATGAATATTTTAACGAAAATATGACTTTTCAAGGTTTTCGGATACCATAACAACAAAAATTAAATAATAAACAATTAAATAGGATTAAGGAAATATATTGTTTAAAATAATCAAAAATTCTGAATAAACTTAACAAGTAACAGCAAAAAAAGAAATTTAAATCAAAAAACTTTAGGAGATGCTATATAATATTATGAAAGGTACTAATTGCCTAAAATATTTCATTTTTATAACTGAATTATAAATGACATAATACTATTCATTTACTACGGCAATATTATCTCTTCTGTTATTCATTTTTAAAAGCTTTTGTTTATTCTTAATCTCTTTTCACCAGAATGAGTGTTCAATAAAATTAATTGATTTACCGATACATTACTAAGGTTTTGTTTCATTTTGTAAAATCTATTTTACCAACGTTGAGTAACAAACAAGGACTTTCTTTGGTGTACTATTTTATGTTTAATGCAATATAATTTCATATATTTTTATAAAATTTGGCTTCTGTACTTTTAATATTAATTATAAACCCCAAGAATCATTTCTACTTTTACAATCGACTCATATTTTCTTCCAACGAAACAGCTTGTAATACAAGCTGAGTAGAATCTATTAAATGCAGGAATTTGTTCTCTTAATAATACATTCTTTCCTTTATACATTCAATGTATATAATATGTAATATATATAATGCTGCAAGAAAATATTTTCTCTAAATCACATCTCTGCACTCAAGAGAGATGCAGGAATAATTAAATTCAATGTTTAATGCTCCATTTTTGTGAAACTCGGATGTGTAAAATGAGATATTCGGAAAGTGCCTTTTAAAAAATTTGTAGTCCCTAAACTTTTACAAAAATGTATCATAATTTTATTCTATTGAAGCAGATTCTCAACCTGTGGGGAGCGCCCCCTAGAGGGGAGCCAGTACACTAGAGGGGGTTTGCGAGAATATCCAAAAGAAATATTATTTAATAAAATTGATTAAGTAATTGAAAAGAAAGCAGTCATACTCATAGAACCCAAAATACATTTCGACATATTAAATAACGCATTAAAGTAAAACAACTTACTAAATCAAAACTTACTTAATCAAAACATACTAAATTAAAAACAAATTTAATTATTATTAGGGACTTCTTGGGCCTGTTTTGCAAAGCAAAGTTTTTCGAAGGAAAGCTTAATATTAGAAACAGCCACTCTCAGTTCTGTAACTATATTTAGCCGAGATCTATATTTTGTCTCCAAAGAAGCCACAGCAGAAAATCCAGTTTCACTAAGGTAGGACTTTGAAAATGTTAATAGAATGCGAAACACACTTGTTTTTAGTGCAGAAAAACCATTCTCTGCTCCTGCTCAAAATTCAAATAGTGATTTATTACTAAATTGTCTTTCAGTTTCGCCACTTGTCTTAAAGTCCATTAATTTTTTTCCTCATCAATTGAGAGTTCTTCGTCAGTCTTAAGAAATGGATCCCTAATCCACTCGTAACTTGCTACCAGTTTGTTGTCAGCAAGAAAATACTTTTCAAAATTCTTTCCCAACATGGCTAAATGATTTCCAATGGTTACAAAAACAACTTTTACATGTTTTTCTTCAGCCTTGTAAGTTTTAGTACGATAATCCACATTTGCAAACAATGTTAGATTTTTTTGCTTTAAATATCTGCTTCACAATTCCAATTTTCTACAATATTTTTCGATACATACTATACATTTTTCTGTACATTTATTCGATACATTTTTCACAAATGGAATTAACAAATTAAGTTACTGGGCAGTCATTTTTTCTTACCCGTTTTAAAAAAAATTGATATGTTTGTCCTGTTATATAAGATATTGTTTTATCCCAGCTGAAACACGAAATAATTTTAATTTACCACTTTTCAGATTTTCTTTGTGCTACGCAAGAAGCAAAATCAGATATCTTTTCTTCATGTTTACCATCACGTTGGCACTTGTTTACTAGCTTCCTGGTTTGGGGCAGCACCTGACCTAAGTACTTTATTATGTCTTTTAATTTTCTTTGATCAACTTATTTTTCTGATTTTTAATTTGATACCCAGAATTCTGTATGAAGTATTCTTACTTTGTAATTTGATGATGAAACCGCAAGTTTTTCATTGTTTCATTTTTAATTTTACTGTCAAGTCAATAATTATTCCAAAACTCAAAAGTTTACAATAAGGAAATTGTCATGTAATAAGTACGATAATATAATTTTATATATTATCTCTTCGGTCTAAAGACAGCTAGAGGGTTCTTCCGCATACAATAGTTAAATTTCATTATAAAGACAGGGACAGTGCTTAAATCAAAAGAGAGAAAAAAATGCCTAGAGCACAGTGTGGCCATAGAAACAGAATACAAACTATTGACACGCAACTATACACAAAAAGAAAAACTTATTGGCATCAGAATAAGACTGGATGTCAAGTACAATACTATAATAAATAATAACAAAATACAGAAGGACAAAAGCAAGATAAAATGAAATGAAATATTATTAAAATATAAACATATCCAAACACGTTCTGTATTATTGTAATATTTTTTTAAAGTATCGTTCCAATTTTAATTTAAAAAAGAGCAATCTTTAAAAATGAGCTTAATTTAAAAACTATTAAATTTCTTTTAAAATTCTTCTTAATTCTGAAATTAAATATTAGTTTAAGAGCATCAAAATTTGAAATACATGCCAAAAGCACACTTTAAACAATGACTACTTATTTTGAATTATAAACCATGTCGTCATACCTTCATCTATATCTATACTTATAATAAAGCTCTATGTGTGTGTTTGTGTTGGCGCTCTACAGGCCAGACCATTCAACCTACAGCTACCAAATTTGGCACGT
Source organism: Argiope aurantia (assembly GCA_026543865.1). Classification (NCBI taxonomy): domain Eukaryota; kingdom Metazoa; phylum Arthropoda; class Arachnida; order Araneae; family Araneidae; genus Argiope; species Argiope aurantia. Next base: position 18,966 of record JAPMOR010069206.1, on the reverse strand, counting down.
GTATAACTTGGAGACCGGGAATGTGCGCCTGGGGGTTATTTTTTCGAATTTTTAATTGGAATTTTAATTATTTAAAAAGTAAACGAAATTTTGCCGTGTTTCTGCTATAACTTCCGAAAATGATGCCGCACAAAAAGGATTTTTACATGAAGTTAAAGATCAAAAATTTATCTTTTAAATGATACCAATGTTTTAACATTAAAATTAAATTTCTATTTTTAACGTATTTTTAAATAACTATTTTAACTATGTTTTTCAACAATTTTTTTCTTACAAAATAAAAATAAAATTTAAGCCGCACCAGCACATTTCGCATTCATGGGAAAAAATTAGCTTTTTTCAAACTGTTGCCATCACATTGATTAAAGCTCCAATTAAAAATAAATCAAAACTTTTTGGAAATGAAATCTGCAAAAATATAATTTTCGGCAAGCGTCTGTAGGAAATGAAACAAATATGAAGTATTATTTTTTCTAAAAAATAAATTAGAGAAGAATTTTTTTATGATCTTTTACACTCTCTATATTATTAATCCAATAAATGCTTTATTTTAAGGCAAGTTTTGTTTAATATGAACAGGATATCCATTCAAATCAGGGCCACACAGCTAATTTGTAAACCTTTAGTAAGACACAGATCTGCTAAAATGGTCTAAATGGAAAATGATTATATTTTATGCAACTTGATTTAATAAATGCTTTAATAAATAACGAATTTTTGATTTTACATAAAGCTTCTGCTGTGGAAATCACGATTAACAAAATGTTCTTGAAACACTAATATTTTAAATAAAAAGAGTTAATTTCCAATCAACTAAATCAATCACTTAAACTGGCTGATTTATGAAAATTTGAATATCACTATTCAATAAAATAAGGATAATTTTAGATTTTCCATCCATCGTTTCACAGAAAATACGCCAATCAGCGCGCAGTTTCTCAAGAATAATTTGCCTAAGATTATGAAAATGTTGAGTTTTTCTAACATTCAAAACTTCATAAATAAGTTCTTATATGATCGTGGAAAATAGAAACATTCATTCATTTATTTAAAATTTGGTGTGTCCAGAATATTTCACAGAATATGATATCTTACTGCATTAATTTTAGACTTCATAATTTTTGAAATATATTTATAGACCGGAACAAAATATTATCATTGATTCCATTTCAATCCTTTTGAAAGCAAAACTAAAAACTGAATTTTATGCTCAATCTGAGAAATTTTTATTGAATTTTTCTTTGAGATATTATATAAATTATGAAAAATATTTTATAGTTTACATAAGACTTAAATATCAAGCAATTCTGTTTGCAATACTCATATTCAATAATAATAATAATAAATAAATAACATTAAAGACAATAAATAAAATAAAACGGTTTGTTTTATTAAAAAATATCTTTATATTAATTGCAATTTCATCATTTCCACTTTAAATTAAAGTTGAAGTTTTACCGAAAATGACAACAAATTAGCAAAATATATATATAGTAAATTGAACGAAACGATCTAAAAAAAAGTATAAGTTTGGTATGACTATCAAACTTTGAAGATTAAAAATGTTTTGTTGAGAATCTATTAAGAGACCAGTTACATAAAATATTTAATTCAAAATTGTAGCGAGCAGTAATACTGGCGAACCGGCTGGACGCCAAAAGCGGCTTGTTATAAATAAAGTTCAATGTGTGTGTGTGTGTGTGTGTGTTGGCGCTCTACAGGCCAGGTCATATGACCTGCAGCTACCAAATTTGGTACATGTATAACTTAGAGGTCGGGAATGTGCACCTGGGGTACTTTTTTTAAATTTTTAATTAGCATTTTAATTATTAATTAAAAACTAAATTTCTCGCCAAAAAAATCTTCCAATTTCCCCACCGTCAAATGAGTAAGGCTTCAGGGTTGTTTTTTTTTGGCAACAATAATGAGGCTAGGATTAACATTTTCCTACCGATTTTCAAACGATTCTGTTTCTTTTCTTAATGTTTTATGCATTTAAAATTAAACATTGTTAATCAAGCAATCTTTCAGATTCATTCTAAAGTAATTTTGAATTAAAATAACACAGAATAAAGGAAATTAAAAATGTCGAATCTGCATACCGTTACCCCAAATGGCGTAGAAAAATTCACGCATTTACGTTACCGTAACTAGCGTTGAAAATTCACGCATGCGCATTTTGTTCTGACTGTTGACATGAAAGCCATTATCAACGGATGATTTAAATTATTTTTAGGTTAGTTGCATGCTCTTGAATTTAAACTGAATTTATGTTAGTTATATATTTGTTGTATATTCTTATAGTTTAAAGTACACATTTTTTAAGTAGTTTTTTTTAACCTGTTTTGAATGATTTAAATTATTTTTAGGTTAGTTGCATGCTTTTGCAATTAAATTGTATTTATGTTAGTTATATATTTTTTGTATATGCTTATAGTTTTAAGAACATCGTTTTTTAAGTAGTTTTTCTAAACCTATTTTCGACAGATTATTTTAAACGATTCATTTTATTTTCAGTTTGATGCATTTAAAATTAAACATTGTTAATTTATCGATCTGTTCATAATGAATTTGAGAATATTTTGTTGACAAATTCTTGAGATATTACATAAATTAAGAAAGATATTCTTTATTATCCATAAAGTTTAAACGCTTAGTTACACTGTTATCAGTAATCATATTATAAAAAAATATTTTTTTTCAGTAAAAAATATTATTCTATTAATTGCAAATTCATTCTTTCCACTTTAATTTAAAGCATAAATTCTACGAAAGGTAACAGAAAATTAGAGAGTTACATATTACGTTATGACTGTTTATACATATTACGTTATGACTTACGTTATGAAGTTTTAATATATTTTGATGAAGAATCTATTAAAGTTGGAATTGCGTAAAATATTTAATTATTAAAATATAAATGAACATTAAGATTGGCGAACCGGCTGGTCGCCAAAGGCGGCTAGTATTCAATAAGGAAACAAGAAACCAGAATGATATATTTGTAGCAATAATGAAAACGATTTTTGAATTTCTTTACTATAGTTAAATATATTGTTGTCGAATACGCTTAAAATACTCATTTATTCAATGCTTATAGAATATTTTCGAATTAATTAAAAGAAGAAAAAATATTATATCTACAATTAAGTTAAATCATCGAAAAGAATGGCTTGATAGAAAGATGGAAAATATCAAAAAGAAAATAATTTTCTTTTTGATAAAATATTAAATAAATAAAAAATATTTTATAGAAATATATGAAATTTCCAGCAATGCTTTTTTAGATCTCGCTACTTTGATTGGTATGAAATTTTTGTAACTTTCTTTTCAAGAATGTTTAATTTGAAAACTTAAAAATTAGCGAAAAATTTTAAAATATACTTCCATATATTAAAAATGCATGGCTTTTATCTTATTTATTAAGTATTTTAATGCAGATTAAGAATTATTTTTAAAAGACCATTATATTATTAAATATATTGAAATAAACGAGGACACTCATTTATCATTAGTTATTCAAATTTCAATTACTTATAAAATATCAATGATTTACTCAAAAAAAATGTTATATGCATTTTTAACTAATCGAAACTGCTTGAAAGAAAATAGCTTTAACTAAATCCAAATATGTTGATGACAATTAAATGGGGAGCAATTTCACATCCTTATAGAAAATATATTTCTACCGTGACAGTTTTATTGAACGATAATTATTTTCGGAATAAAAAGCATTGCACCTCTTCTTCAAAAAATTGTATAACAGCAATTTCAGCATCGTTTTTTGAATGATTTAAGATACTAGTTTAATATCTTGAATAAGTCTGACATTTATTGCATGTGTTGCGTTTTGAATTAAACTTTTCGTGGAGCAGAAACTATATTATTTTTAGAAGAACTTAAAAATTATTAACAGAAAATTATAGAAGTCTGCATAATGAAATGTCATTTGTTTTCCTTTTCATTTCAGTCTTCTATATCCTCATCAGCATGTTTCTGAATTCATTTGTGCACGTCATCATGTACTTTTACTATGGCTTATCAGCTTTCGGAAAGTCCATACAAAAATATTTGTGGTGGAAAAGATATCTAACAATAATACAAATTGTAAGTATTTGTATCTATTTGATTACATTCATAAATATTTGAATTTTAAAGAAGCATTTACGATTTCACGGATAAAATAATTTTATATGGATCTATGAAAATATTAAAATTTTTTTAGCTGTTATTTGTTTTCAGGGAGGTGATAGTATGCCTTAAATGTCTCAAAACAACATAATGTCTCAAACAGCGTTAAGTAGGTGAGAAACGAAAAAATACAGAATGTCCGAGATTTGCTGGAAATTTTAAAAAAATTAAAAATGATATTTCATCTATGAATTTTTTTGAATTGAAAACACACTCTTAAAAGTTGTTTTTTTCATGTAGCTAACATGCCGATTTGATGATTCAGGTGGTAGTAAATAACTGAAAACTAAACATTGGCTTATAATTCTTATCTCCAGCAATATTAAAACTTGAAGCAAAATAAAAGCTTGAAAATGTTATACTCCTTAATTTGATATAAGCATGTAGCATGAAAACTGAGGAGTTTTTAAGATATTCAAAAGAAAATCTTAAACAGGCACCAGAAAACACTGCAGCAACATCGGTACCCATATTTGCAGGGGGTGTTCCCAAATTCGAAATATAAATTAAGAGCGGTGATAGTAGGAATTAAGGAGATGAAAAATTAACATAAAATAGAGGGTCGTAGTTGACATTCATTAAATGAAAATCGCAAAAGCGGATGTCGAAAAGAGAATGCGCCTGGTGAAGAGAAAGGCCCCATGAATGCGAGGATTAGGAACAAATATTTGAGAAGAAAAAGCCTTTTCGTGTATAAATTATCCATGCGTTCAAGTAAAACAAAGGAAGAAAGCTTACATTCCTTAATGAACATTGTAGAAATGATGGTCGTTTTACTTTATTCGACAACAGCATGGTAGATTTTACGAATGAAGAATAAGTGAATATGCATTTAACTTACGGTCGAGAGGATGACAATGGACGTATAGCACAAAGAATACCAAGAGCAATATCCGAAGTTGCATTGTCCGGACCTTTTCACGTTTGAAAACATCGATCGACAGCTATGTGAGACAGGATTCTTCAAAATACCAAGACCAAATTCGGGACAAGAACGCAGTGTGCGCACACTTGAAACAGAAAAAAGCGCTTTGTCGATGCTCCATCAACAAAACACGATCAGTTGCAGCTGAACTGATTATTTGATACTAAACAATAACGTTATGCATGCTGAAAACTTTAACCCATTAAACTTAAAGAAAGTCCTACTCTTATGAAAGGATTATTATCAATTGCAGGTAGATTTCGCAGGCTGGATGCTTGATGACACACAGGAAGATGCATTCTTTTCTTCTAGAATTTTAATTTCAAATCAATCCTGCTTTTCGAGAGAAGACGTCTTAAATGTTCACAATGCCAGTATTTGGTCATTCGATAGTCCCCATATCACTATGTCGTAGAATTTACAAGTTTAATATTAATCTGGAAAGGGATTAATGGAGATTATTTATTGGGACTACATCTTCTGCCCAATCCTTTCACCTTGTTTTCTTACAGCAGATTCATCCGTTTTATTATAGGGATTGCCGTCAATTGTACATTAGAACAATTGATTAATGCATGATGTTACACCAGTACATTTTAGTTGCATTCGTGAAATCTGACATGTTGTTTGTGAATCAAGTTTAACGGCCATTAATTCTGCATTGCCCATTATTGAATACTTGCTCGCTGCCTTTTCCTGAAACTCAAGAAAATTTACATACGAGAAGGCTTCTTCTTCTCTATTACCTTATTCCTAATCCCCGCATTCATAGGGCTACTCTATTTGCCATGTTCTGTTCTTTCCGACGTCTGTTTTTGCAATTTTCACTGAATAAGCGTTACCTGTGACCCTATGTTTTCTGGTAATTTTTAATCTCCTTGATGCCTACTATCACAGTTCTAAATTTATCTTTCGAGTTTTGCAACACCCTCTGCGAACATCGGTACCAATGTTACAACGATGTTTTCTGGCGCCCATATTAATTTCTCTTAAATATTTGAAAAATTCCTCAGTTTTCTAACTACATGCATATAGCAAATTACAGAGTATAAAATTCCTTACATTTTCAAGTTTTTTATATTTTTGCTGGGAAGAATTCTAAACTCTTTTCTCGTTTTCAGTAATTTAAAACCCCCTGGACCATCAAATTACTAGTACAAATACTAGTAAAATACTAGATGTTCGTGAGTAATCAAATAAAAGGGACATGATCTGTCTTTTTTCCATTTATTATACGTAAAGCAACTATTGAAGAAGACATCTAAAGCAGTGGTACAACATTAACAGAACATCACAAAAGCACACACGCACACAGCTACAGGAGATACTACTTTTTTCGCTGTAAAACAAAAGTACTCTGGCGGGGAAGAGTTGTTGCCAGATCAAGATTTAAGTTCTTGCGCTGGCTCTACAACATCCCGCCCCCCGTTGGACATTGGTCCAACATTTTGAATTGGAAGGGGAATTATGCGGTTCATGGCTCGCAGGAATAGTCTGTTGTATGTTTGCACCTCAACTACTCGAACAAGTCCATCGATTCCAGGTATTGTCTTCTTTATTCCCGCCAACTTCCTCTCTAATGGCTTGTGGTCGTCCTTCAATATGACTAGTTCACCTTCTTTCAGGTTGGGCTGTGGAGTTTTCCATTTCTGCCTCTTCTGTAGTTGTTGCAGATACTCCCGACTCCAGCGGTCCCAAAACTTGGATTTAAGGTCCTGGACATGACTCCACCTGGAAGATAAACTGACAGCAGTATTTTGTTCAGTTGAAGATAGCAAGGATGATCCAACCAAAAAATGTCCCGGTGTTAGAGGTTGTAGATCGGTTGGATCGACGGACAAGGGACTGAGTGGTCTTGAATTCAATATCGCTTCAATATCGACAGTTCCTCAAAGTTCAGAATTTTGGTCTTGGTGACTTTCACTAAGATCTTTCTCATAAATTTTGTATTTGCCTCCCGGAGACCACCAAAGTTTTGTGCAGCTGGGGGTATTAAATTCCAGTTGATGCCTTCCTCGGCACTGAACCTTTGAATCGAATTGGATTTGCATAATTTAAATAGGGGGTTCAGAAGAGCATATGCCCCTTTCAAATTAGTTGCATTGTCGCTCCAAATTACTGAAGGTCTCGATCGCCTTGCGAAGAATCTTTTAAAACATGCCAAGATGGCTTCAGTACTTAAATCAGATACTACTTCCAGACGAGTAGCCTTAGTGCTGAAACATATAAATACGGCGATGTAAGATTTGACTGTTACTTTAGTTCTTTTCAAGTTAGGTTTCGTTATGATTGGGCCTGCAAAATCAATTCCCACCTTGTCAAAAGGTCTGGATGGAAAGACCCGATCTCTTGGTAGATCGCCCATCATCTGTTGAACAGTTTTATTTTTTACTCTAAAGCAGGTTAAGCATCTTTTGATTACACTTTTAACTTTGGCTTGACCAGCTGGTATCCAGTATTGCTGTCTAATTAAATACAAAGTAGTTTGAATACCGGAGTGGAGTGCTTTTCCATGAAAGTATTCTATAAGTATATCTGTTAAATGGTGTTTCTTAGGTAAGAGTAGAGGAAAGTTTTGTGAATCTGGAAGATCAGAAAATTTTAGTTTTCCGCCTACGCTTAAAAGCTCATCATTATCTTAGAATACATTTAAATTCAGAAGGGGATTATTCTTAGGAAGAATTTTATTCTTTTTTAGACAATTTATTTCAAATTCAAACTCCCTCATTTGTATAATTTTTATTAAAGATTTTGTAGCATTCTGTAATTCTGTTACATTTAAATGATCTCTCTTTCTGTTTTTCAGAGCTGATTTACAATTATGTAAGAATCGTAAACACCATGCAGTTATTCGAATTAATTTGCTGAAAGAAGAATATCTTTTAATCAAATCATCGTCTAATGGATTTACTTTTACTATTGTTGAATTTATTTGAACGGTCTTTTTCAATTCTAAATTATCGGCTTCTTTTTTGAAATTTGTCTCATTATTTGTTTTACCTAATTTAGGCCATTTACATTCATTTTTTAACAACCAATTTGGCCCATGCCACCAGAAGTTAGAGTTTTTCAGTTCATGTACCGTTAACCCTCTTGATATTAGATCGACCGGATTATCAGTTCCAGGAATGTGATTCCATTCAGTGGGATTGGTTAGATTTTGGATTTCTTTAATTCTGTTTTTTACGAACACTTTAAATCTTTCAGGGTCACCATTCATCCAATAGTAAACAATTGAAGAGTCAGTCCAGAAGAATCGTGTAACAGGAAAGTTAATGCACTTAACTATTTATAGCCTATCCTTGCTGCTAAAAGAGCACCCATTAGTTCTAATCTTGAGATCGAAAGCGTCTTTAGAGCAGCTACTCTACTTTTTGAAGCGAAAAAGTTTGATCTGATTTCTCCGTTTCTCAATAAGACTCTAATGTACACTAAGTTCCATATGCCTTCTTTGAGGCGTTGGAAAAACAATGTAGTTGAACTTCAGCTATTTCATTGGGTTTTGCTTCGGCGAAAAAATATCTAGGTATTTTAATGAGATGCAAATTTTTTATTTCTTCGCACCATTCATTTATTTTAGTGGTCAGTGTTTTCGGGAGAGGGTCATCCCAGTTCTAATCCCAAGCACCAAATGTCCTGTGTTAGACATTTTATCTTGATGGTAAAAGGTAGTAAAAATCCCACTGGATCAAAAATGCGTCCAGCTACTTGAAGAACATATCGTTTGGAATTTATATTTTTAGACAGAAATTTCTCTAAGCTTCGAGTGTCAAACTGGAATACATCTAAATCGGAATCCCAAGCTAATCCTAGCACTTTACAAGGAGTTAAAGCTGAGTTATCATTAATTGAATGTTTTTCTTCATCTATTTCTAAACCCGCCTCTCTCCATTTATCACGAAGCTCAACTGAGTTAGTTTTCCATTTTCTTAATTCCATGCTCGCTTCTTTAAAGATGTTGAAACATTCTAGGCTTGTTTTAAAAGCTGAATCAAAATCTCTTTGGCTACAGATTAAATCGTCGACATACAATGATTTTTCTAGCATTTGACAGGTATTAGAAAATTGTTCTACATACCCCTTTAGATGGTGTTGGATTGTAGCTGCAAGGAGGAAGGGGCTTGATTTGACACCGAAGAGAACTCGAGTCATCTTGAAAATTTCCTCTTCTTCCTTTTCCGGATCATCCGTCCAGAAGAAGCTAGTATAATTCTGATCTTCTTCGGCAATCTGTATTTGCAGAAAGGCCTTCTTTATGTCGGCAGTTATGGCAACCGCTTGTTCTCTAAAACCTATTAAAATCTCAAAAAGGTCTGGAATGAGATTGATACCAGTATGTAAACAATCATTTAACGACAATTGTCCTTTCGGATGAGAACTCGCGTCAAATACCACTCTCAAACGTGTGGTAGTTTTATCTTCCCTTATTACCACAATGTGAGGCAAATAAAATGAATGTTTTCCTTCTTCACATATTAATTATAACTTTCTTAATGATACCTTCTTTTAAATGATCTTCAATAACAGTTTTATAATCTAAAAATAACGAATTATCTTTAATAAATTTTGATTTTAAGTGCGAAAACTTCCTTTTAGCCACTTTAAAATTATTAGCTAAATATTCTTTCATATTTGTTTTCCAAGGAAACTTTACAGTATATCGTTTATTTTTATAAACAATATTTTCTTCAAATTGTTTCATAATTTATTTATCTATAGTACGTTTTTCTAAATCATCCTCTTCAACCCCTTCTACTCCTAAATTCTCAAGATCCCAAAATTGTTTAAGTTGGTCCGAAACATCCTTTTCATCTACTACAATCTTCATGGTCATTAAATCATTTGATAAACCTACGTGTCCTTGCAAACACCATCGAAAAATTGTTTCAGTCGCTTCCAGTTTGTTATTTAATCTTTTTATTCTGCCTGAAACGATTTCATAATAATAATCTACACCAATTAATATTGAGATATTCTTGCCTCTATTATCAATATTATCAGCTAGCTGCAAATGCTTCAATTTATTGTACGTTTTAGTAATATTGTTGTTAGGTACAGGAAGAGTAGTGGCTGAAATGTTTTCTGTAACCAAAGCGTCTACTTCAATACGTAAAGAGGGATCCTCACGGTTTTTTTAATTCTACTCTCACCTATATTGTTAGAATGTTCCTTTGCCTGTTTAGCACCAAAAGCGTATACCGATAAAGATTCTTTTCTTATTACTTTTAACTTTAATTTTTCTGAAACTTCACGTGTTATAAATGTTCTCATACTTCCATTATCTAACATTAGTCGTACTCTTTCAAATTCGCTTGTTTCATCATTGCGCACGAGGGCTGCACATGTTCGAAGAAATATATTACCGCGAGAAAAGTTTGTTTTGTTTTAATCGTAATGTGAAATTGCAGTAATTACGCTCCTATTATCTTTATTTAAATCGGGCGTGTTCGATTCTGCTTGAGAGCAAATAGATTTATTATGCTTCTTCCCGCATATCTCGCATGTCAAATATCTTCTCTGGCGGCATTCATTAACTCGATGTTTTGGCTTCAAGCATAAAAAACATCTGCCATCTTGTTTTAAAACACCAAGTTTCGTTTCTAAGTCGGTTTGAGAACATAACTCCGATCGATGCTCGCCTTTACAATATAAACAATTTTCGTTTAATGCTGACGCGGAAAAGCATTGAAGATCTTGCGGTTTTGCGCTTGACCATGAACTTCGCAATTTATCATGCTAGCTAGCTGTGTTTCGACTGAAATTGTTGAGAGAATTCTGTTTCACTTTCGGGAGGGAATTTTCTTTGCGTTTATCGCCTTTCGCGGTATGCATAAACGCGGAGGATTCTCTACATTCAATTTCAATTCTTAAAAAATTTAGTAACTCAGTTAAATTAAATTCGAACTTCACCGAACTATCAACTCTCTTTCTATTAAATTCAAGGACAAGATCTTCGGGAATCAATTTAATTAAATTGGGATAGAGTAAATGCCCATACATTTCTGAAGTAACTTTCAATGATTCTAAACTTCTTAAGTTTATCTGTACTGCATCATACAACTTCCTAAGACCATAAATATTATTTGAATCAGCTATTGGTACAAGATTTAATAATTTTGACATGTGTGCGTTAATAACCAGTTCTTCTCTGCCAAATCTTTGTTTCAACAATTTTAAAGCCTGATCATAATTCTCGTCTGAGAGCGCAAAGCAATTAATGGCAATCGCGGCCGTACCCCCTAATAGTGACTTTAAATATGAGAATTTATCTATTTTTGACAGAGATTTGTTATTATCAATAGAATTTTGAAATTGATTCCAAAATTCTAACCAGCAACAGGGGTCTACATAATATTTTTCAATTGTAAGTTTAGGCAGTTTTATGGTATTAAAATTATATTCGTTTACAGGTACGATGGCTGAACTTTCCTGAGTCTTGTTAATTGCATCTAAATTAGAATTTCCTGTAGCGCCTAACAAAGAAACATTTGATGTTATTGATTGACGCTCTGGTTTGTCTTGTAAACATTTTCATTGCGCTGACAACTTGGACAAACAAACGATAATTTTTTCGTTGTATTCGAATGCCGACTCAATTTCGGTTTCGCATTCCCTATCATCTTTGATTAAATTTTGTATAAGTTTATCATAGTCTTTTAACTGTGTAGACAGACGATATATTCAAATAATTCAAGGCTTTTCTTTGGTGGTAAGAGAATCTATTTTCTCTTCCAAATCATTATTAATCTTGTTAATGTACTTTGTAAATGAAGATCTATGCAAACCTCTGGTTTTTCTCAATTTAGAAAGTTCATCCGTCGTTCTTTATGTTTAATATTCAAAAACTCCAAAATCAAAATTGTATTTCTAATACATCAAATTTAAATATCAATTTTAGATTTATTCATACATTATCAATCAATATTTCAATAGTATTCTATCAGTAACCAATATCTTTAAAGCGAATATATATTATCAATATGTAATGAAAATTCAACTTCAAATATAAAAATCAAATTTCACTCTATTGTTACATTCATTCCTTTTAACTTCAGACATTCAAATCGATGAAATTAAATTATTTTAAATGTCCGAGTTTCTCTTAAATAAAGGAAAATATTCGCTCACCTTTCTGGTTACTGATTCCTTTCGATCTTCATAGCTGCTTTTCCATTAGATCAGGTCCCACGTTCGGCGCCAAAATATTCGTGGGTAATGAAATAAAAGGGACCTGATCTGTCTTTTTTCCATTTATTATACGTAAAGCAACTATTGAAGAAGACATCTAAAGCAGTGGTACAACATTAACAGAACATCACAAAAGCACACATGCACACACGCACACACGCACACAGCTACAGGAGACACATCTTTTTTCGCGGTAAAACAAAAGTACTCTGGCGGGGAAGAGTGTGTGGTGAATAGAATATAAGCCAGTTAACAACTACGCTACACGAACGTAAGCTTTTGTATCCTGGTTTAGTTACTGTACTGCTAACCGAAAGGTCCCAGGTTCTATCCTATGCGCATCCCATACCGCTTCATTAGTGACCTCGGACGATGAATCTTCAACCTTCATACAGCTGTTGTGGCGCCATCTAACCGCACCTAAAGTCGTCAGACTCACTTGACGCAGCAACCCAAAGTCGCCAGACATACTTGGCGCATTAGCACCCACACACGCTCGCCATAACGCTTGGCGCTATTCAACTGGGTATCGGCCCATTAAGCCAACAGCTAATATTACATCACCACTCAACATCCATATCGTTCGCCTCACCTCCGTCTCACTGGAGGGAGAGTACTGAGGTGAATAGCATATAAGCCAGTTAACAACTACGCTACACGAGCGTACGCTTTTGTATCCTGGTTTAGTTACTGGACTGCTAATCGAAAGGTCCCAGGTTCTATCCTCGCGCACCGCCTTAAGTTGTTGCTAGATCAAGAGAAAAAGTTGTTGCCAGATCAAGATTTAAGTTCTTGCGCTGGCTCTGCAGCACTAGACATACTAGAAAGAAAATGGAAGAATGCACTTTCATTTAAAAAAATCATAGTTGAAATTTTTTTATTAACTTTTTGCAGCTTTAAACAATCTTCGTACGCCCTATATTTTTCGGAATTTTTACCTACTAAACCTCATTTGAGACCCTGTGTTGTATGGTGACTTTTCATCCTCTTGATGACTACTATCACCTCTCAGAATTTTTTTCGAAATCGGAAACACCCTGTATATATAGTGCCGCCCAATTGAATTGAAAGTTCTCAGCAGTTGCATGAACCGTATGGGGAAAATGCAATGTCAAACTATCGAAAAGTGGTGTAACGTGTTTGTGACTGGAGGTACAGATAATGATGTCGTTGATCGCGAAGGAAAATCAGCAACCGCTGCAAATCCTGAAAATAGCTGCTCGCATGAATGAATTCATTATTGCAAACAGACCCATAAGAACAGACAAAATCCCAAATGAACTGGATATTTCTCATGGAAATGCGCATAAAATTATTGTCGATCAGTTTAAATTTCATGAAGTTTGTGCTCGGTGGGTGTCTCGTCTATTGACGTCTTTCCTATGAATGAAAGCGGTTTGAAAATACACTTGATTTTCTGCAATTGAATTTGAATTTATTTAGACAAAGGAAGAAAAGGAGTTTTTGGATAAAACTGTGACCGGAAATGAGGCTTCGATTCACCACATCTCAAACTGGAAACTTTCCCCTTCTCCGACCCGAAAGGTAATGATGACGCTTTTTTCCTGCTCAGAATGTTTATAGCGAGCTGAATTCTTGCCGAAGGGCGCTGAAATTAATGTATCTTATTGTGAAACACTAAAAAGATTGATGTATTTACTTAAATATTGATGGCCACGTAATGCATTGTGCACCTCCACGACAATGAATGGCCGGATGCAGCAAAACAAACGTGAGGTCTTTTGGAAAAGGTTTGAGGCAGAAAGTGTGAGATAACCCTCCATGTAGTCTAGACTTTTCGTTTTGTGACTTTCATGTTTTTGAACCCATGAAAAAAGAACTTTTGAAGCGACGGTATAACTCCAATTCAGAGTTTAGTTCGTAGGCACATTTGGTTCAAAATTTGATGCGAATTTATATTTCATGCGATGAAACTGTGAACCAAATTTTACTTAAGCATCTCTCTAAGTTATGGAGCTATCGAATGGAAGTGCAATCGGACATACAAAGTTCCTGTGAATATATTTCATACAAAAATCGACAAAAGCAAACAATACGTACCGAATGCCATCTACCTATGTCAGAGCAATGATAAAAATAATTCAATTATTATTAATTCAATTATTATTTTTATTGCTCACCGAGACCAACTTAATTCCAAAAACGTTTTGCAAACCTTTGGTGGTCGAATGTGTTCCATTTACAATAGTTTCTCTTTGTATACTTCCTATATGAGATTATAGACGCCCAGAAAACTATTGTAAGGTAATACAAATCATTTAAGTACTTATTATAAGTATGTGATAGTAATTTCTTTTATGGCAGTTTGATATTTTCTTGTTATGCATCGCATTTTGGGAAACGTATCAGATTTTTATATAATGCTTCCTCGTGGTGTTCAATGCATTTCAATCCAGCTTCAACGATGCTTAGTCCATCTTCATTAGTGGCTTGAACATCATCGAAGTTACTTGACTTTTCTTGAACTACTGTTTTAAACTTATACTAATTCATCACCCGCATTTTTCCACTTTCATTAGCGCTCGTCATTTCATTTTCCACTTTAGCCTCCTCATATCTAGGAATATGCTTTGGCAAAATAAATTTTCTCCACCACCGGATTACCGAGGAGACCTAATTAGTTTCCAGTGGCACTTTGCTAACGACATCTCAGAAATCGCGTGTCTACTAATCTTTCAGATCCGACTAATGCTAAAGCACATACTTATTAAATAACCTATCAAACAATTTATAATAAAAAGAATAGTGTGCTTTTTAGATATGGTAAATCAAAAATTTGTCCGTTACAACAGTGATGTTGGTTAATGAAAATCTAATCTAATGCAATAAATTAACCTTCTTGAAAAAGTGAAACCCTTCTGTACAAACGATGGAAGTTTTTCCTCCCATGGACGAGAAAAAATATTCACGATTAAATTACAAAGAGCTTCATCACCAAAAGATTCACACAAATGTGGATACTTTTCGACATAATTATTGTAAAATTCAGTCATTTGTCATATTGATGGGCCAATTTTGGTTTTTCTTTCCAATGAAAGTTGCTGCCAGAGATGTGAGATAAAAATTTAATGTTCCTTTGAAACTCTTCCTTAATTTGAAATTTCTTTCCATTTTCATGCAACGAAGAGATAAATCTCAAAACTGAACAACCGAAGAGATAAGTCGCAGTTGAACATTTACCCTTCAAAGTTGCAATTTTCGGATATTCGTCAGCTAGCTAATTATCTGAAATTTTAGCATTCCCCCTCTTCTTTCAAACTACTTGAAGCTCATTGACGAATGTCTTTTTTCATATTAATTGATTTCTTGCTGAATGAAGTGGTCTGGCTTAAAATCCAGTGTATATTTGATAAATTAATGAAGGACCAGTGTTGTTTTTTCTAAATTTTTATTGACATTGGACAAGACAACACAAAAACATTAATATTGTTACGAAATTTTCTTTACCTGGTTTCGTTTGGATAGTGGAAGTGATATGGTGTGTAGAACGTTCAATCAGCAGACGGTAGTAGAAAATAAAACAACGACGTTTATTTACAGGAAGACACACAGGACAGCACAAAAGCGACAACTATATACAGCACAGAAGACGATTATCTTAACCCGAGACGTGTAGCATACAACAGCATACAACCAGAATCTACTGCAGACAGTAGCGCACAGCTCAGTTCAGCACGAGTTTGACTCAGTCGCTTTTGACTACTCCGTCTTCTATTTCTCCGACTCTGACTCGGATTACTGACTTCTACCTTCGCTGCTCTCGAACTCGGACTACTGGCTTTTCCACTCCGTCGTCTCTCTTCACAGCGGCGGCCGCAGCCCCTTTTATAGGTCTCAGTAGGCGGGGCTAGAAGCCTCTCAACCAATCAGGAACGTTCGAAGCGTATCTCGGTTCCTACTGGACGAATCGAGAAAATTCTCGAAGTTTCGGGTATTATCTATTTTGGCGCCAAAGTCGCCAAAGTGGTCGCCAAGTTTGTCGCCAAGCTCTGGGACCCCCGACACGACGCCCAGACTCGACCCATAGAGATGACTGTAAAACTTTCTTTCCAATGATGGAACAAACTATGCTGGGAAGCCGAATTGCAGGTTTGTAACAATATAGATGGCAATAATTTTTGTTATTATGGATTTCGATTCATACTTTGCACTGTGACTACCCACGTCAGTTATTGCCGACATCCGTGAGGCGTTTGCCGAAGTATGTTTGTTTTACACTCCCGGTCACATGACCGGTTGGGAGCGCGCATGCGCCAACTTGAAGAACTCGCTGTGTTATCAAAATAACTCCCATCTTGTGAGTACCTTCAAAGAAAAGGTAACGCCAGTGTCACTTTACTGATGACAAAGGTTCTCTTTTTCAAAGCGGGGTCAGAGAAACCTGATTCTTCCATCAGGCACACATCTGAATCTCCTTTCCAATTTTGTCGATAATCAACTATTTTTGTATATGTATTTCGGTAATAAATCCATTTGATTCACTAATCTTGCTTCTTTATAACGTCCAGTCATCGGAGCTTGAAAAAAACATATACAATCCCTCGTGAAAATACAACCAGACTGGTATCTAAAAAACATTCAGTTTTCTTCCGTAACAGTTATTGAATACTCTAGAGGTATAGAATATAGTTAATTTTTGAAAAGTATGAAAATTTTTTAATGCATTTCAAAAATTAAAAATTGTAGTAACGGTTTTGAGTTTTTTTCAGGTGCAGTTTTTGCTGATGATTTCTAATTTAATTATATCCATTGGTAGCGGCTGCGAGAAGATGAATAGTCTACAGACATTTTATACTTTTTTTATCATCAGCATTCTTGTTCTCTTCATCAATTTCTACATAAAATCCTTCAAGAGAAAGAAGATTGAATGAAACACCAATAAACAAGTAGCTGAATCAAATTAACCACTGATAAAGTGTGTTCATTTCATTAAATAAATTCTTTCTAAATATTTGTTTTTTATTCGAGTTTATTTCGTACAATTAGCTTTCGTGACCAACTAGTTCCTTTTTGATATTTGTTGTGTAAATTTCAGTTAAGTCGTTGAGATATAATTTCTTGTTAATGATTACATCAAATAAACAGACATTAAAAGTGTGCTAATTAATTTGATTTAAATATGTTCTATTCATTGTGTACATGAACCTTCCTAATAGACATCAGTTCCATAACTTCATGGTGCAATTAAAATATCAAATAACTGGTTCAACTCTCTCATAAATTCCGCAGTAGTGAAATTGCATTTTTTTTTTTTGTCGTGAAGACTATGAGGGTGTTAAAAAGAATCCTTTTTCCTTAGCATTCAAGAATGGATGAAATTCGCGCTATTAAATATTTTATGAAGCCAATTAATTAGCACTAAAAACTGGATTCAAAAACTTTGAACACGTTTTTAATTATTGTTATCTCGAACATAATTTTTTTTTAATTTTAAGAGAACATAAAAATATATTTTTGTATTTTTTTTAAATTTTGATCCATTTTTAATAAATTGAAACTGAAAAAAATCGTTCTGAAGTGCACTTTTTCACATTCTAGATTCTGCGTATACCACATTCTTGGCTTTAGATCAAACTATTTGGCATGTAAAGTGATAACACCCAATCACACATTTATCTTTATCATTCTTCTACCCACCTTAAACCAGCTTTTCCGAGGTGAACTTTCAGTGTTTCAGCAAAATATTTCAGCCAACAAATTTTGATAGTCATAAACAATATTATTATCGAAGTCTTACACCGTTTTATTTCATTTTTATTATGCATTTATATAATGATATAAAAAAAACAAACTTCAAGCATATTAAAACATTTTTGCAGGAAACAGATAGTTTTTATAAATATGTGTATAGTAAATCGCATTGTTTAGTACTGAATTCTCATGGGCACTGAATACATTTTTTTGTAATTTATGTAATATGGTAAAGAATAATTCAATATAAATTTCTCCAATTCATCATAAAATTCAGCTTTATTTTTATTTTCAAAAGACATTAAATTACATGTATTATAACATTTTACTTTGTTTCAGTCAAAAAATATATTTCTGAAAAAAATTATGAAACTTTTTTTATGAAATCTTTTAAAACCGCCAACGCCCATACCACGCTGAAAGCCAGTTTTCCTCTGATCATCCTAGTGCTGCGAAATCATACTCAGTGAAATATTCTTCACACACACAATCTTTAAATTAAAGAAAGAAAAAAAAGACATTTTTATTGTCTGCTACCAAAACCGATTGAACAGTAAAGATTTAAATATGAGCATTTTTTTGGATAAGCAACAAATTCAAAATCTTAGTTAATCAGGCATTAAGAAACACCGAACGTTGACTGATATGTCTAATTTGAAATGTCCGATGGAGTAATCTAAAATATCACGTTCTCATAAGAAAGTAATGTTCAAATTTTTACTCACTCACTTTTACTAATGTTTTGCATACAAATATAAAATTCGTTATTCTGAGGACATTTATCAAAACTGCAGAATTAGTATTATCATTTGAGAACATGATGTTGTTTTGGTTTAAGGGTTTTAAAGCCTCACAATGC
Source organism: Argiope aurantia (assembly GCA_026543865.1). NCBI lineage: Eukaryota > Metazoa > Arthropoda > Arachnida > Araneae > Araneidae > Argiope > Argiope aurantia. Next base: position 91 of record JAPMOR010069206.1, on the reverse strand, counting down.
ATGTAGTTTGAAAAAATTGGCGATTTTCTCCTTTTGAGGTATTAATTCTTCGCTTCTTGAAGTATTAGAAAATGTTACCAAATGCTGTCAC
>JAPMOR010069197.1:0-17924 GCA_026543865.1 Argiope aurantia | reverse complement strand
AGTGGAGAGTAAATATAAAGGGAGTAAAGATCCCTGGGAACCTCGGGATTGGGACACCCGTACTCACCTATAGTAGGTGAGCCCCTGAGGGGGAAACTTTTGTTCAATCCATATTCTGTTAAACAGTTTCAACAAATTAAATAGTGAGGCTTCATGCAGATGGCGAAGCATATTATAAGTGATTCCATCAGGACCTGGGCTAGTATCATGGGTGTGAGACAAAGCTTTCTTTAACTCAAGCAGCCTAAAAGGACTATTATATGCAAGATATCTGCGGGCCGTGAAATTCAAACAATTTTCTTCCGCTCGATTCTTCTTCTTCTAGGAATGTAGGACTATAAGAATCAAAGGTGGAGACTTTTTCAAATGCTCGCCCGAGCATATTAGCAACTTCCAGAGGTGAGGAAGATATTACATTTCCCGATTTCAACACAGGAAATGAAAATTCAGGATAAATTCCATTCAGGAATTTTCTCCATAATTTTTACAAGACGTAGAATATGTGACAGATGAAACGTATTTTATCCATGATTTCCTCTGACTAATCCGTCGAATGCGGCGAGCTTTAGCTCGCTTAAATACGACAAGGTTTTCCGTAGTGGGATACCGGCGAAATTTATTCCACAGTTACTTCTTTTTCTTGTAACTGTCATGGCAAGATTGATTCCACCATGCTCTGTGGAATTTCCGTATACGAGGTGAACACTTGGGGATACTTTTGTTTGCGGCTTTCATAATGCAGTCGAAGACGCACTGTACTGCTGTCGAGATATCTGCATTGTTAATGATACACTGGTGTACAAAACTTAATCAACAATGCACATTTTAAGCAGATAGCCATGAAATTGCAGAAAAGTAGTTCTTGCGGTCAGTACAATGAACACGTAATTCAAGAGAAAGGTCATGCTTATGCAAATAGCAGGAACAAAACGTCACAGGCGACGTGAGCGTACGCAAAACAAGTGCGGAAGGCGCGCGCAGCTCAACACTACAATGAAAGGAAGGATGGAGACGCAATTCAAGACATTCGCTGCAAGTGCACGTGAGTTAATTCGTGAAATATGAATAGCAGAAATCACCTGGACGATTTCACAAGTGGAAGAATGATCGGAAAGCTGGAGGAGAGGCGTAGTGTGACCAGTGTAGCTGAAGAGTTCGGAATCAACAAAAGTGTCGATTCGCACGCTTGGAAACCCTTCCAAACCACAAGTCCAGCTTTGAGAAAGTTTGGTGGTGCCCGCTCAAATAGAATACGCGGAGGACATGGAGTCGCAATGCCACTATTAGCATGGGGGACAATTAATGGAAAGTGATCATTGTTATAAAGATCGCTGGTAACTATGAAATTCAGAAGTGGTAGCAATTCAGGAGAGTCAATGGCTAGGTCAAGACTATGGAAGCTGCGTGTGGGTTCATGAAAGTACGTTCTCATTATTATTGAGCAGACAGAGACAGTTATTGGTAATAAACTGCTCGATCTGTCGCCCACGAGAATTTGTACTTTCTGAACCCCACAAAGTACTATGCCCATTGAAGTCGCCGAATGGTGAAAGCAACTAATCAACAAGATTATTAAGTTGTTGCTGATTGATGACATGTGGTGGCAAATATATAGAACAGAATGTAACAAGTGTTTTTGTATGAACCTGAACTGCCACAGCCTGAAAGAGAGTATGTAATTTGAGAGGAGAGGGAAAAGGTCTGAAGTTAAGATACAGACAGCTCCAGAATTACTAGTTTCTGTGTCTGCATCCTTACGGATTACCCCTCAGGGGCTCACCTACTATAGGTGAGTACGGGTGTCATAATCCCGAGGTACCCAGGGATCTTTACTCCCTTTATGTTTACTCTCCACTGCGCCTTCTGCTTTCTGCTGTTTTTTCCTTCCCTCGACTGCAGGCGAGGGAGCTCTCCATGAGAAGCTGTCGCCGCTCTGTTTGCTTCTTGCTTCTCATGGACAGCCAAAAACCCCACGTGTTGGCCGTGCGTGGCAACCCATTAGACGGGCGGTACACTGTGGTCCCCGGTGTATCAATCGGCCGGTATCCTAATCGTTTGGTTAGTCTGCTAGGGATCAAGCGAAAGGGTCATCCTCTGGTTTGGTTTGGTTTGGTTTGGTTTTGTTTAGTTTACTGGCGCAAGAGCCATATCTGGCTATACTGCGCCAATCGAATGGTAAAAATGTAGAGCATTTTTTTAAAAAAACTCATTTATCAAATTATAAACTTAGATTTGTAAAAATAATATTGCTTAGATATGAAGTTAAAAATGGTTTTAATAATTTAAAATTTAAAACAATGATACATGAAGATTTGATGCAATTATGTAATGTACATGAACTTAAATAGTGCTTCTCATAAACAGAATAAAAAGCTGCTAAATGCTAGTGAAAAAGCCAATAGCTCTTAAGAATTTAAAAATGTTTGGGTGGTATTTTTCACCCACCAAGTCTTTTAATGTTGCAGAAGACGAATTAAAAAATTGAGCACGATAAAAATTATAAACAGGACATTCAATTAAAATATGACGAACAGTAAAATGTACTTGGCAGCTGCTGCACGTAGGTGCATTTTGGCCAAATATAAGATGCTTATGTGTAAAACGTGTATGCCCTATACGGAGGCGAGTCAACTTAACATCTATCTCACGTATAGGATGAACAGGCCAAGAAACAATGTTCGTTTCAACAGAATGTAATTTATTTCTGATCTGCATATCCCACGATTTTTGCCAAACAGAAAAAAAGTGATGATCAATAGACCTTTTGATGTCACAAAAGGGAAGTCCTATACTTAAAAAGGTCGTTGCAGATTTTGCTGTCAAATCCGCCTTCTCATTCCCGAAGATGCCAACATGACTCGGAACCCAACAGAAATTTATTTGGAAGCCATCATTTTTCAAAAGTCTCAAAAGGAATAAAATTTTAATCGCAACTGGATGCATCCGATTGTGATAGTGTGAGTCTCCAAAGCACTCATGCTATCGGTACAGATGAAAAAATGGCGATGAGAGGATGACCCAATTTTCTGGAGGGCACAGAAAATTGCCACCAACTCAGCAGTAAAAACGGAGCAGCAATTATGAAGACGGTGGCTCAGTGTATCGGATGGAAGTATGATTCCACAACCGACATGATCATTTGATTTTGAGCCATCCGTGAAAATTGGGGAAAAAGTAGAATACTGACAGCGATGATATAAAAAGATCTGCTGGAGAACACCAGTAGCTGTTGAGTGTTTCTCGAATCCAAGAAAAGGATTCAAATAAGAAAATTGCGGGATATCCCAGGGTGGGAAACTAAGGAAATCCACAGCTCTAACACGAATATCGTTAAGGTCCGAATCATGAAGGAGTATTTTGGTTCTCTCAAAAAAGGGGAGCATGTTCGAAGGACGGGCATTATACAGTCGACGAAGACCAACTGGCAGTGACAATTGGCCTAACGGATGTTTGAGAACAGATTTTGTTCTAAAATAAAATATGGCAGACAATTTCTTACGCCTTAAACATAGAGGAAGCTGATGACATATATTGTATAGGCTTTCAACCGGAGAAGTACGGAAGGCTCCTGAACAGATACGCAAAGCAGAATGGTGAATGGTATCCAGTCGCCTCAAAACGGATGGGCAAGCGGAACCATACACCATACACCCATAATCAATTCGGGAAAGAATTACCGCTTGATAAATACGGAGTAAGGAGGTTCGATCGGCACCCCAAGATGTTTTCGAGAGCACTTTTAAAATGTTCAATGATTTCTCACATTTCCTCCGCAAATATAAGACATGCGGAAGGAAGGTGAGCTTCCGATCGAGAATCACTCCTAAAAACCGAATTTCGTTCACCACAGGAATTGGAATATTCCGAATACGTATATTCGGATCGAGGTGAAGCTTTCTTTTCCGACAGAAATGGACACATCGGGTCTTCTCCGGAGAGATAGTGTGCCCATTGTTACCGCACCAAGCTACCAGGTTATTTACGGCGGTTTGCAACTGCTGTTCAATCAGATTAATATCACTTCCTTGGCATGAGATCTGCAGATCGTCAACGTAAAGGCTGGCATGTACAGATGAAGGTAAGCTTGTTAAAATTTGACTAAGATGAACAATAAAAAGCGTGACACTGAGGACACTTCCCTGAGGAACTCCCTCAGCTTGGATAAAATTAGATGAATAAGTGTTGCCAATGCGAACTCTAAAAGTCCGATGAGATAAAAAGTTCTCTAAAAATATAGGTAGGTTCCCCCTAAAACCAAAGTTAAAAAATGCTGAAAGTATTCCAAAGCGCCAAGCACGGTCATAGGCTTTTTCTATATCAAAGAATATGGAGACAAGGTGATCCCTCTTAACAAAAGCGTTGCGAATCTGGGTTTCCAGTAAAATGAGATTGTCAAAGGTGGAACGACCTCTCCGGAAACCACTCTGCAACGGGGAGATGCATCCTTGTTTCTCCAATTCAAAGATAAGACGAGCATTGATCATGCGCTCAAAGGTCTTACAAATGCAACTTGTTAGAGCAATTGGCCTGTAGCTCCGAGGATTTGAAGATTCCTTGCCAGGTTTTAGGATTGGAATCACAATAGCTTCACGCCATTGTGAGGGGTACTTCTGCTCCGTCCAGATTCTATTAAATAAAAATAGTAGGTTGGAAAGTGAATTTTCATTCAAATGGCGAAGCATACTATATGTGATTCCATCTGGCCCAGGACTTGTATCATGGGCTTGAGACAAGGCGGCTTTTAATTCAAACATCCTAAACTCACAGTTGTATGGATAGGAACTTCGGTCATTAAAATGCAATGATAATCGTTCCGCTGGATTCTTAATTGCCAGAAATTCAGGACTATAAGAATCAATTGCGGAAACCTGTGCGAATGCATGACCAAGAATATTGGCTATATCTAATGGGAAGGAGTGCATCTCTGTTCCGGTTTTTAAAACAGGGATGGATGATTCACTATAAATCCCATTAGCAGCCTTTACTTTCCTCAATAAATGTTTAGTGGAAGTAGAAGATGTGATTGATGATATAAATTTTATCCACGATTCCCTTTGACTACGTCGGCGAATGCGGCGAGCAAGCGCTTTGGCTCTTTTAAAAGCGACAAGATTCTCTGTTGTTGGGTATCTTCTAAAAATATTCCACAGTTTCTTTTGATTCTTATGGCTGTCGTGGCATTCTTTATTCCACCACGGGGTCATCCTCTGGGGCTTGGCGTTAAGGGTGGTCAACGTTCCTGGAGATGGCCCTGAGCGTATAGACTCCGGCTAGCACCAAGGTAAGTGCTGAGGCTGGGAGTGTCCAGAGCCAGTTACTGCCTTCCCTTGTTGGGCTCGGTGGTGGGCGGTGCCGTTGGAGTCCGAACCTCTTTTCACTTTTGCATGGGTCGCTCCAAAAAGGGTCCCTTCAGTGGGCAACATAAGTTACAAATTACGAACCAAAAACCATTTGACACCTTTTTCATTGTGAAAAGAATTTCTCAGAATAACGAGAGCTTTCATACTGTTTCACCTTTTCTAGTTCAGAAGGCCATTAATGCAACTGTTGGTGATGTCTCCTCCATTAAGAAACTTAGATCTGGTGAATTGCTGGTAGAGGTTAATTCTCGACAGCAAGCCCAGCAAATACTAAAAATCAAAGCTTTAGGTACAATTCCTGTTACTACCCTTGCCCATGAAACGCTCAATCACTCCAAAGGTGTAATTACTTGCGGAGAATTGTTGAATGTTTCATTAGATTGAGATTGAGATTGTTTGAGGTTTTATGGCGCAAGAGCCATGATGTTGGCTATGCTGCGCCAAACAATGGGTAAAATTATCTCATTTTAAAACACTTATCGAAGAAAAGATGAGGGGAAGCTAAAAAGTAAACAAGATTTAAATCAATGGATAAAACTTTATGGACTTTAAAAAAGCAAAAATTTGGACATGAGGTGTCTTATCAAGCAGGGAAGATAATGAAGGGCAAGACTTTTGAAAAAACTGTAAACGCTGAACATTGAAATTTGGACATTCTGATAAAATATGTTGAACAGACATTTGACAATGGCATCGCGAACACAGTGGTGGCTGTTAACCTAACAACAAATGAATATGGGTGAATCGAGTGTGTCCAATTCGTAATCGTGTTAAAACAGTATCCGCTTTTCTGTTCGCTAATGAGGGCCAAGGTTGCACATGGGGTTTGATAATATGAAGTTTGTTGTTTGTCTCCATGTCCCACTGTCTTTGCCAATTAGAATACAGAAGCCTTTTAATGTGTTTCTTTATGTCTTTCACAGGAATATTTGTAGTTATTGAAGTTGTCGCCAATTTGGCAGCCTTATCTGCCTCTTCATTGCCCATAATTCCAACATGGGATGGCACCCAACAGAATAAAATAGTGTAACTACGAGATGTTAGTTTATCTAAAATATCTAAAATTTTTAAAACCAAAGGATGACGATTACATGATTGTAGAGAATTTAAAACACTGAGAGAGTCCGTATAGATGATAAAATTTTCCCGGTTATTAGAAATTTCTTCTAAAGCATATAAAAGAGCACTTATTTCTGCAGTAAAAACTGAACAGGAGGGGTGAAGTTTGAACGAAGAAACTATATGAGGAAAAACAACAGCAAAAGAGGCATGAGCAGCCGATTTTGAGCCGTCTGTAAAAACTGGAATAAAATTTTGATATTTTTCTCTGTGTTCTAGGAAAATTTCTTGAAAAATAATATTTGCTGTATCAGACTTGATAAAAGTTTGAAAAGGATTTAAATATTGTACTGGAGGGATTTTCCAAGGTGGAAAAGAATTTTCCGGCTGAGGAGCTGCATGCAGATACAGTAGATTAAGGTCCGAAAGAATATTATGAACCCTCGTAAAAAAGACAGGGATGAATGATTTTCGGGCGTCTTGCAAGCGAGCTAAAAAAGGGCGAAGTTTAAAATCATGAAATGGATGATTAATGTTAGATTGAATTTTAAAATAATAATTTAGAGATGAAAATTGTCTTCTTAATTCAAGGGATGGTTCATAGGTCTCAACACACAAGCTTTTAACAGGGGATGTCCTAAAAGCACCTGAACAAAGACGGAGAGCTATGTGGTGAATAGTATCCAGTTTTTGTAAAATGCTTTTTCTAGCAGAACCGTATATTGAGGAACCATAATCCAGCTTGGAAAGCACAACGGCCTTGTATATTTTAATCATAGAATTTCTGTCGGCTCCCCATGCTGTAGTTGATAAGACTTTTAAAATATTTAAAGACTTTTCACACTTTTTACGTAAAATTTTTATATGAGACTGAAAGGTGAGTTTTTTTATCAAAGATAATGCCCAGAAATCGAATTTCATTTAAAAACGGTACTGGCTGATCATACAGTTTCAGATCAGGATCAAAATGAAGGTTTCGTTTCCGACAGAAGTGCACACCAGCCGTTTTCAATGTTGAGATGGTAAAACCATTAGTGTTCGTCCATTGGGTAATATTATTGATTGCGATCTGCAATTGCCTTTGTATAAAATTCATATGCATCCCTGTACAAGAGATATACAGGTCGTCAACATATAAAAAACCCTTCACAGAAATTGGAAGTAGTTTTAAAATGTTATTTATTTTTAAAATAAAAAGAGTGACGCTTAAAACGCTGCCTTGGGGAACACCTTCCTCTTGTACAAAAGAATCTGAAATTTCAGATTCCACCTTAACACGGAATTTTCTAAGTTCTAAAAAATTTCTAATAAAAACAGGAAGATTTCCTCTTAGTCCCAGATCATATAAATCTTTTAAAATTCCATATCTCCAAGTTCGGTCGTATGCCTTTTCGATGTCGAAAAAAATGGCAACTAAGTGTTTTCTTTGTAAAAATGCTAGGCGAATGTCGGATTCGAGAGCAAGAAGATTATCAAGAGTGCTCCGTCCTCTTCGAAATCCACTTTGCGACGGGTGAAGTAAGTTATTTGTCTCCAGAAAAAAATAACCTTCGATTTATCATTTTTTCTAGTAATTTACAAAGACAACAGGTCAAAGCTATGGGTCGATAATTTGATGGATTTGTTGGATCTTTGCCTGCTTTTAGTAAAGGAATTATTATAGCTTGTTGCCAAAAAGTTGGAAAATATTGTTCTTGCCAGATACGGTTATAAAGATATAATAAGCTTTTTTTCGACTCTGTTGTTAAGTTTTTTATCATAGCGTAACTAATGTTGTCAGGACCGGGAGAAGAATCATGGACAACGGCAAGGCACGATTGGAATTCGAAAAACGTAAAATCGCTGTTGTAGGGCAAATTAGTTTGAGAATTAAAATTTAGTTTTTGCTTTTCTGCTTTCTCTTTGCATTTCAAAAACGCAGGAGGATAATTTTTACTGCTGGACGTATGAGCTAATGTTGAAGCTATGGAATTTGCAATGTCTTTTGTGGATGATATGGTGTTACCTTTATCAATTAAAATTGAAACATGATTAGAATGAGAAGCACCTGAAGCTTTTTTAACTTTATTCCACAAATGATGGCTAGATATTGTTGAAGTGATACCAGAAACGAATTTTTGCCAAGAAATTCTTCTACTACGTCGTTGGATTTTTCTCGATTCTGCTCTAGATTTTTTAAATTTGATAAAATTTTCAATAGAGGGATAACGGCGAAAAATATTCCATGCCTTTTTTTGTCTTTTATATGCTTGTTGGCAATTGGCATCCCACCATGGCTTGTTTTGCTTCCTACGAACTCCAGATTTCTTTGGAATAGCATTATCTGCTGCCTCAATTATAGTACTGACAATATGTTTCAAAGCTTCATCAATAGTGGAAGATTTAACTATTTCTGAATTGATATTAGCCAGAGAGGTGAATTTTTGCCAGTTTGCTGCATTTAAAACATATTTGGATGGTCGGAAAGAACTAGCTACATTGAGCCTACTGTCGGTCACAATTAAAGGAAAGTGGTCGCTATTATAAAGATCGTTGTCAACAGTTAAACTGAAAAAAGGCAATAAAGACGGAGAGCAAATAGCGAGATCAACAGAATGAAAAGTTCGTGTTGGTAAATGAAAATGCGTTTTTTCGTCAGAATTTAAAATGCATAAATTATGATCTGCAATAAATTGTTCGATTTGCTGACCACGCGAATTCGATTCAAAGCTTCCCCAAAAGGGACTATGACCATTAAGATCTCCCAAAATAATGAATGGAGAAGGTAATTGGCAAAACAAGTCATTTAGGTCCGTTTGACTGATTTGTTGTTTAGGTGGCAAATAGAGGCTACAGACAGTTATTAAATTTTTCATCTGAATTCGTACAGCTACAGCTTGCAAATTAGTGTTCAGATTTACTTGCATTGATGGAATATTCGTAGCGACAAGAATTGCCACGCCCCCAGAAAATCGGTTTTGAATATTGTGCTTGCTGAAATTTTTGTAATGCCGTATGTTCTGCTTGTCTGTTTTAAGGTAGGTTTCCTGGAGTGCAATGCAGGCAGGATGGTATTTGTTTATAATGTCTCTCAATTCTGAAGATTTATTCATGTACCCTCGGCAATTCCAAGAGACGAATGTAGACATAAAGATTAAAAAAGAGCAAGGGAAAAAAGATATTGCCTTCAGTAATAGAAAAGATGAAGGTGAGAGAGCATCAACCTTTAGGCTTTTTCAAAAATTTGGATTTAAAATAGTCCGATGAAATATTAGTGGGATCAGAATCCACTCTGTCTTCATCCATATCACTGATACTATCGTCAGATGGATGAATTTTAAAATTTTCTTCCTTTTCTTCAGTTTTATTTGTTTCTTTTGCTTTAGGTGTCTTTTTTTCTTTGAGCATTTTTTCCTTCATTAAAACTTTTTTCCGTTTTGTCTTTTTAAGAGAAGAGGAAGAAGTTTCTTCCCAAGATTTTTTTATTTCCAGAAGGGCAAGGTAGTCAGTCTTTTTTATAGTTATGGTGTCAGGATCTGCTGTGCGGATTGCAGGAGTATTTGTTTCTATATTTATTAATGGTTGGTTTTGTGAATTGCGTGGTTCTGAAGTTGAAGCGGCTGAATTTAACGCTGATGAATATGATAAATTTGGTTTTGGTGTTCTTTCGCTTACTATTTTGCGTGCTTCTGAAAATGAAATACCTTTTGTTATTTTGATGGTTTGAATTTCTTTTTCTTGTTTGTAGCGTGGGCAAGAACGGAAGTAAGATGGGTGATCGCCTTGACAGTTATAACATTTTTGTGTGGTAGATGTACAGTTTTTACTATTGTGGTCTGGGAGGGAGCATCGAGCGCAAATTTCTTTATCTCCCCTGCAAGCTGTAATAGAATGACCAAATTTTTGGCATTTAAAGCAGCGGAGTGGTTCTGGAATGTATGGTTTAACTGGGCAATTGATATAAGCTATTTTTACAGATTTCGGTAAAACTGGAGTATTGAAAGTTAGAATTAAATGTTTAGTAGAAATATTTTGATTATTTTTTTTAATTATAATCCTGCGAACTGCTATTACTTTTTGATCTTTTAAACTATCCAAAAGGTCCTCTTCAAGATCTCTCTGAAATTCTTTTTCAGATACGACACCTCTGGAATAGTTAAGGAAACGGTGGGCAGAAACAGTGACATCGGTGTCCCCTATCTTTTTTAACTTTGTAATATTTTGTGACTGTTGGTTATTTTTCACTTCAATAAGCAGGCTTCCATTGTTTAACTTTTTTATGTTTTGAACTTCTCCAACAACGCCAAGTATAGATTTATGTATTAAAATTGGTGACACAAATTTCAAAGACGATTTTTCCGAATGAACAACAAAAAATTTAAAAAAAGCATTACTCTGGTGTAGAACATTAGATCCCATACGATATAGATTAGAATTCGGGCCCGACGGCATCGCCCACCACGGAGCCCAACAAGGGATGGCAGTTACCGGCTCTGGAAAATCCCAACCTCGGCACTTGCCATAATGCTAGCCGGAACCTATACGCTCGGAGTCACCCCCGGGGACAGTGACCACCCTTAACGCCAAGCCCAAGGAGTGACCCCTTCGCTTGATCCCCTAGAGCAGCCCAGTTAGATGCCTGGGATACCGGCCGATTGATACACCGGAGACCGAGATGTACCACCCGTCTAATGGGTCGCCACGCACGGCCAACACGTGGGGGTATTTGCTGTCCATGAGAAGCAGGAAGCAAACAGAGCGGCGACCGCTTCTCATGGAGAGCTCCCTCGCCTACCCTCGAGGGAAAGAAGAAAAAAGGAGACAGCAGAAGGCGCAGTGGAGAGTAAATATAAAGGGAGTAAAGATCCCTGGGAACCTCGGGATTGGGACACCCGTACTCACCTATAGTAGGTGAGCCCCTGAGGGGGAAACTTTTGTTCAATCCATATTCTGTTAAACAGTTTCAACAAATTAAATAGTGAGGCTTCATGCAGATGGCGAAGCATATTATAAGTGATTCCATCAGGACCTGGGCTAGTATCATGGGTGTGAGACAAAGCTTTCTTTAACTCAAGCAGCCTAAAAGGACTATTATATGCAAGATATCTGCGGGCCGTGAAATTCAAACAATTTTCTTCCGCTCGATTCTTCTTCTTCTAGGAATGTAGGACTATAAGAATCAAAGGTGGAGACTTTTTCAAATGCTCGCCCGAGCATATTAGCAACTTCCAGAGGTGAGGAAGATATTACATTTCCCGATTTCAACACAGGAAATGAAAATTCAGGATAAATTCCATTCAGGAATTTTCTCCATAATTTTTACAAGACGTAGAATATGTGACAGATGAAACGTATTTTATCCATGATTTCCTCTGACTAATCCGTCGAATGCGGCGAGCTTTAGCTCGCTTAAATACGACAAGGTTTTCCGTAGTGGGATACCGGCGAAATTTATTCCACAGTTACTTCTTTTTCTTGTAACTGTCATGGCAAGATTGATTCCACCATGCTCTGTGGAATTTCCGTATACGAGGTGAACACTTGGGGATACTTTTGTTTGCGGCTTTCATAATGCAGTCGAAGACGCACTGTACTGCTGTCGAGATATCTGCATTGTTAATGATACACTGGTGTACAAAACTTAATCAACAATGCACATTTTAAGCAGATAGCCATGAAATTGCAGAAAAGTAGTTCTTGCGGTCAGTACAATGAACACGTAATTCAAGAGAAAGGTCATGCTTATGCAAATAGCAGGAACAAAACGTCACAGGCGACGTGAGCGTACGCAAAACAAGTGCGGAAGGCGCGCGCAGCTCAACACTACAATGAAAGGAAGGATGGAGACGCAATTCAAGACATTCGCTGCAAGTGCACGTGAGTTAATTCGTGAAATATGAATAGCAGAAATCACCTGGACGATTTCACAAGTGGAAGAATGATCGGAAAGCTGGAGGAGAGGCGTAGTGTGACCAGTGTAGCTGAAGAGTTCGGAATCAACAAAAGTGTCGATTCGCACGCTTGGAAACCCTTCCAAACCACAAGTCCAGCTTTGAGAAAGTTTGGTGGTGCCCGCTCAAATAGAATACGCGGAGGACATGGAGTCGCAATGCCACTATTAGCATGGGGGACAATTAATGGAAAGTGATCATTGTTATAAAGATCGCTGGTAACTATGAAATTCAGAAGTGGTAGCAATTCAGGAGAGTCAATGGCTAGGTCAAGACTATGGAAGCTGCGTGTGGGTTCATGAAAGTACGTTCTCATTATTATTGAGCAGACAGAGACAGTTATTGGTAATAAACTGCTCGATCTGTCGCCCACGAGAATTTGTACTTTCTGAACCCCACAAAGTACTATGCCCATTGAAGTCGCCGAATGGTGAAAGCAACTAATCAACAAGATTATTAAGTTGTTGCTGATTGATGACATGTGGTGGCAAATATATAGAACAGAATGTAACAAGTGTTTTTGTATGAACCTGAACTGCCACAGCCTGAAAGAGAGTATGTAATTTGAGAGGAGAGGGAAAAGGTCTGAAGTTAAGATACAGACAGCTCCAGAATTACTAGTTTCTGTGTCTGCATCCTTACGGATTACCCCTCAGGGGCTCACCTACTATAGGTGAGTACGGGTGTCATAATCCCGAGGTACCCAGGGATCTTTACTCCCTTTATGTTTACTCTCCACTGCGCCTTCTGCTTTCTGCTGTTTTTTCCTTCCCTCGACTGCAGGCGAGGGAGCTCTCCATGAGAAGCTGTCGCCGCTCTGTTTGCTTCTTGCTTCTCATGGACAGCCAAAAACCCCACGTGTTGGCCGTGCGTGGCAACCCATTAGACGGGCGGTACACTGTGGTCCCCGGTGTATCAATCGGCCGGTATCCTAATCGTTTGGTTAGTCTGCTAGGGATCAAGCGAAAGGGTCATCCTCTGGTTTGGTTTGGTTTGGTTTGGTTTTGTTTAGTTTACTGGCGCAAGAGCCATATCTGGCTATACTGCGCCAATCGAATGGTAAAAATGTAGAGCATTTTTTTAAAAAAACTCATTTATCAAATTATAAACTTAGATTTGTAAAAATAATATTGCTTAGATATGAAGTTAAAAATGGTTTTAATAATTTAAAATTTAAAACAATGATACATGAAGATTTGATGCAATTATGTAATGTACATGAACTTAAATAGTGCTTCTCATAAACAGAATAAAAAGCTGCTAAATGCTAGTGAAAAAGCCAATAGCTCTTAAGAATTTAAAAATGTTTGGGTGGTATTTTTCACCCACCAAGTCTTTTAATGTTGCAGAAGACGAATTAAAAAATTGAGCACGATAAAAATTATAAACAGGACATTCAATTAAAATATGACGAACAGTAAAATGTACTTGGCAGCTGCTGCACGTAGGTGCATTTTGGCCAAATATAAGATGCTTATGTGTAAAACGTGTATGCCCTATACGGAGGCGAGTCAACTTAACATCTATCTCACGTATAGGATGAACAGGCCAAGAAACAATGTTCGTTTCAACAGAATGTAATTTATTTCTGATCTGCATATCCCACGATTTTTGCCAAACAGAAAAAAAGTGATGATCAATAGACCTTTTGATGTCACAAAAGGGAAGTCCTATACTTAAAAAGGTCGTTGCAGATTTTGCTGTCAAATCCGCCTTCTCATTCCCGAAGATGCCAACATGACTCGGAACCCAACAGAAATTTATTTGGAAGCCATCATTTTTCAAAAGTCTCAAAAGGAATAAAATTTTAATCGCAACTGGATGCATCCGATTGTGATAGTGTGAGTCTCCAAAGCACTCATGCTATCGGTACAGATGAAAAAATGGCGATGAGAGGATGACCCAATTTTCTGGAGGGCACAGAAAATTGCCACCAACTCAGCAGTAAAAACGGAGCAGCAATTATGAAGACGGTGGCTCAGTGTATCGGATGGAAGTATGATTCCACAACCGACATGATCATTTGATTTTGAGCCATCCGTGAAAATTGGGGAAAAAGTAGAATACTGACAGCGATGATATAAAAAGATCTGCTGGAGAACACCAGTAGCTGTTGAGTGTTTCTCGAATCCAAGAAAAGGATTCAAATAAGAAAATTGCGGGATATCCCAGGGTGGGAAACTAAGGAAATCCACAGCTCTAACACGAATATCGTTAAGGTCCGAATCATGAAGGAGTATTTTGGTTCTCTCAAAAAAGGGGAGCATGTTCGAAGGACGGGCATTATACAGTCGACGAAGACCAACTGGCAGTGACAATTGGCCTAACGGATGTTTGAGAACAGATTTTGTTCTAAAATAAAATATGGCAGACAATTTCTTACGCCTTAAACATAGAGGAAGCTGATGACATATATTGTATAGGCTTTCAACCGGAGAAGTACGGAAGGCTCCTGAACAGATACGCAAAGCAGAATGGTGAATGGTATCCAGTCGCCTCAAAACGGATGGGCAAGCGGAACCATACACCATACACCCATAATCAATTCGGGAAAGAATTACCGCTTGATAAATACGGAGTAAGGAGGTTCGATCGGCACCCCAAGATGTTTTCGAGAGCACTTTTAAAATGTTCAATGATTTCTCACATTTCCTCCGCAAATATAAGACATGCGGAAGGAAGGTGAGCTTCCGATCGAGAATCACTCCTAAAAACCGAATTTCGTTCACCACAGGAATTGGAATATTCCGAATACGTATATTCGGATCGAGGTGAAGCTTTCTTTTCCGACAGAAATGGACACATCGGGTCTTCTCCGGAGAGATAGTGTGCCCATTGTTACCGCACCAAGCTACCAGGTTATTTACGGCGGTTTGCAACTGCTGTTCAATCAGATTAATATCACTTCCTTGGCATGAGATCTGCAGATCGTCAACGTAAAGGCTGGCATGTACAGATGAAGGTAAGCTTGTTAAAATTTGACTAAGATGAACAATAAAAAGCGTGACACTGAGGACACTTCCCTGAGGAACTCCCTCAGCTTGGATAAAATTAGATGAATAAGTGTTGCCAATGCGAACTCTAAAAGTCCGATGAGATAAAAAGTTCTCTAAAAATATAGGTAGGTTCCCCCTAAAACCAAAGTTAAAAAATGCTGAAAGTATTCCAAAGCGCCAAGCACGGTCATAGGCTTTTTCTATATCAAAGAATATGGAGACAAGGTGATCCCTCTTAACAAAAGCGTTGCGAATCTGGGTTTCCAGTAAAATGAGATTGTCAAAGGTGGAACGACCTCTCCGGAAACCACTCTGCAACGGGGAGATGCATCCTTGTTTCTCCAATTCAAAGATAAGACGAGCATTGATCATGCGCTCAAAGGTCTTACAAATGCAACTTGTTAGAGCAATTGGCCTGTAGCTCCGAGGATTTGAAGATTCCTTGCCAGGTTTTAGGATTGGAATCACAATAGCTTCACGCCATTGTGAGGGGTACTTCTGCTCCGTCCAGATTCTATTAAATAAAAATAGTAGGTTGGAAAGTGAATTTTCATTCAAATGGCGAAGCATACTATATGTGATTCCATCTGGCCCAGGACTTGTATCATGGGCTTGAGACAAGGCGGCTTTTAATTCAAACATCCTAAACTCACAGTTGTATGGATAGGAACTTCGGTCATTAAAATGCAATGATAATCGTTCCGCTGGATTCTTAATTGCCAGAAATTCAGGACTATAAGAATCAATTGCGGAAACCTGTGCGAATGCATGACCAAGAATATTGGCTATATCTAATGGGAAGGAGTGCATCTCTGTTCCGGTTTTTAAAACAGGGATGGATGATTCACTATAAATCCCATTAGCAGCCTTTACTTTCCTCAATAAATGTTTAGTGGAAGTAGAAGATGTGATTGATGATATAAATTTTATCCACGATTCCCTTTGACTACGTCGGCGAATGCGGCGAGCAAGCGCTTTGGCTCTTTTAAAAGCGACAAGATTCTCTGTTGTTGGGTATCTTCTAAAAATATTCCACAGTTTCTTTTGATTCTTATGGCTGTCGTGGCATTCTTTATTCCACCACGGGGTCATCCTCTGGGGCTTGGCGTTAAGGGTGGTCAACGTTCCTGGAGATGGCCCTGAGCGTATAGACTCCGGCTAGCACCAAGGTAAGTGCTGAGGCTGGGAGTGTCCAGAGCCAGTTACTGCCTTCCCTTGTTGGGCTCGGTGGTGGGCGGTGCCGTTGGAGTCCGAACCTCTTTTCACTTTTGCATGGGTCGCTCCAAAAAGGGTCCCTTCAGTGGGCAACATAAGTTACAAATTACGAACCAAAAACCATTTGACACCTTTTTCATTGTGAAAAGAATTTCTCAGAATAACGAGAGCTTTCATACTGTTTCACCTTTTCTAGTTCAGAAGGCCATTAATGCAACTGTTGGTGATGTCTCCTCCATTAAGAAACTTAGATCTGGTGAATTGCTGGTAGAGGTTAATTCTCGACAGCAAGCCCAGCAAATACTAAAAATCAAAGCTTTAGGTACAATTCCTGTTACTACCCTTGCCCATGAAACGCTCAATCACTCCAAAGGTGTAATTACTTGCGGAGAATTGTTGAATGTTTCATTAGATTGAGATTGAGATTGTTTGAGGTTTTATGGCGCAAGAGCCATGATGTTGGCTATGCTGCGCCAAACAATGGGTAAAATTATCTCATTTTAAAACACTTATCGAAGAAAAGATGAGGGGAAGCTAAAAAGTAAACAAGATTTAAATCAATGGATAAAACTTTATGGACTTTAAAAAAGCAAAAATTTGGACATGAGGTGTCTTATCAAGCAGGGAAGATAATGAAGGGCAAGACTTTTGAAAAAACTGTAAACGCTGAACATTGAAATTTGGACATTCTGATAAAATATGTTGAACAGACATTTGACAATGGCATCGCGAACACAGTGGTGGCTGTTAACCTAACAACAAATGAATATGGGTGAATCGAGTGTGTCCAATTCGTAATCGTGTTAAAACAGTATCCGCTTTTCTGTTCGCTAATGAGGGCCAAGGTTGCACATGGGGTTTGATAATATGAAGTTTGTTGTTTGTCTCCATGTCCCACTGTCTTTGCCAATTAGAATACAGAAGCCTTTTAATGTGTTTCTTTATGTCTTTCACAGGAATATTTGTAGTTATTGAAGTTGTCGCCAATTTGGCAGCCTTATCTGCCTCTTCATTGCCCATAATTCCAACATGGGATGGCACCCAACAGAATAAAATAGTGTAACTACGAGATGTTAGTTTATCTAAAATATCTAAAATTTTTAAAACCAAAGGATGACGATTACATGATTGTAGAGAATTTAAAACACTGAGAGAGTCCGTATAGATGATAAAATTTTCCCGGTTATTAGAAATTTCTTCTAAAGCATATAAAAGAGCACTTATTTCTGCAGTAAAAACTGAACAGGAGGGGTGAAGTTTGAACGAAGAAACTATATGAGGAAAAACAACAGCAAAAGAGGCATGAGCAGCCGATTTTGAGCCGTCTGTAAAAACTGGAATAAAATTTTGATATTTTTCTCTGT
>JAPMOR010069187.1:0-23670 GCA_026543865.1 Argiope aurantia | reverse complement strand
AAACGGTTAAGTTAGTCATGTAAGTTAGTTAGTTAAGATGTGTAAGTTAGATAAGATTATAATTAACACAAACCGTTTTATGAAATTAAAAATGGCCATGAAATTTATCTGCATCAGGATTCACATAAAATGCTGTTTGCAACAAAAATTTAAATATGTTTACTGGTTATTTTTCTTTTGTTCAGAAAAATAGAATCAGAAATACTCATAAAAGAATGGAATAATATATTTATTTGATATTAGTGGTTTACAATGATTCCTTTTGGAAACTTAAGTGTGGGAATATATTTTGAAATATTTTCATTGCAATTTTTCTTATTTGTTACTTCAAAATGTTTAGTCCACTTTTTACTCTGTTAAATAATTTCTGACATGATTTTATTAACTGCCATGATTTTATTAACTGACATGATTTTATTAAGAATACATAGCATTTCCCAGACACTTCCTGTCAAAATCTTGAATTTTAATTTCAAATATACAACTTTCTAATCATCAACCATCTAAAAACATGCCAATCAGCAAAAACTATAAAAAGCCAATAAAAATCTGAGATTTGTGAAATTTTATATTTGTCTCGGACCCGCAGGAAATATCAATCAGGCACCCGAGCAGATCGTTCAATGTCAAGTGCGGAGGAGCACCAGCTGGTGTAATTGCTGCCTCGGGTGTCTTTGTCTGCTTTCCGGTTTTCACAGCGGCTACGAATTTTGGGTTTACAAGTATATTTGCTTCTGATGCCCAAATTAAATTTCGCCTATTTATCTTTCAGGCAACACCTAAGTCCAATCTAGAAGTTTCAAATGATTTATGGAACTGGATGTGTTAAGAGACCATATATCAATCTGCATTTGACGTTTGCACATGTAAACAGATCACGATTAAATTGTTTTGCATAGAATTAATTACAGAAAATTCTTTCCTAGATTTATTTAATAAATTATTGTTATTCCCAGTCAGAATAATCAGTAACGAACGAACTATTTAATTTATGATTGGTATTTAAGCAGTATTGACAGTTTCAGTAATTCTATTTAAAAATTTTATATACTACTAAATTTTTATTGTACACGAAATCTTGTTGTGAAATTATATCATGCTAATGCAACTGATGTACAACATATTGAAATCTTATGAAGAACGACTAATACACTTTTTAGTTCCTAGTGTGGCGGATTGAGATGAGCGAGGATAGAACCTGGGACCTTGCGGTTCGCAGTCCAGTAACATGACCACGATACCAAAGCAATTGCTCGGGTAGCGTAGCTGTTAACTGGCTTATAAGCTTTCACCAAACTAGTATATGAACTATACAAAGATAAAATATGAAAATCGCCAACTTTTACGTCGTGATTTTGAATGAATCTCCAAGGTTCATATCCTTCTGAACATATCTGAATTCCTTTCTTCAATATGCGTGATAACTTAAGAATGTTTAAAGATGGACAAATTAAATGCATTGATTAATTTTCATACTATTTTGGATGAATTACACCCAGAAGACCTTTGCTTGCCATTTTATCTGAATACAAATTAACATGATATCTAAAATATATAATAAGTAAATAGACAAAACCTCTTAAACAGTTTTAACAGATAAAGTATAGATACAAATGAAATTTCAAACCAAATCTCTCAAAAAATTTATTGCTTATTGCATCTGAAAAACAATAACGTTAAAATGAGACAAATTAGATATATAAAATTTCATATCTACTCTTGTTACAAAAAAATGCTGTTTTGTACAAAATATTAATTTTAGTTGGTTGCAAATAAAATATCCAAAAATATGCAACAATTGGGAGAAAAATTTATCAGTTAAAATCTCAGGTGAAAAAATTAAACCATGACTAAAATTTAATATTCGATATTTAGTAAATAGATGCCTTTTCTGATTTTTTTTTCACAACTCTTTTCATTCACCAAAATACCAATTTACCTAAAATGAAATACAACTTTTTCCAACTTCTTTTAATTTTTAATTTAATTTATTACCACATACTTAATAAATTCGAATATCAACTTTTAAAACAAAGTGGAGAACATTTTGAATATTTTTAACCAAAAGATAATCAAATGAATCAGCAATATTTCAAAAGTTTCATAAAGCTAGTGGTGCTGAACATATCCAGAAAACAAATTAAAAATTAAAATACCATTCCCAGCGAATAGGAAATAATTATCTTCAAACAATTAATAGAAATACGATTTCATTTGCGATTAAATATTTCATTTCAGAGCCATGTGTAATAATGATATGACCCCCTGTAATTAAAAGTAATCATTAGGGGTACCATGTCAGGTGTCGTCCACTTCATCTGACAGTGGTTCAAAATTACGAGGTCCGTCCTAAAATAGTCCAAGTCTTGCTTTAAACGGGACGTTAATATGTAACTAAACTAAACTAAACTTGTAAAATTAAGAGTATTAAAACAAATTTTATTATTTATATTTTTTTTTAATTTAAGATGTCACGGCGGTATTTCGTCAAGATATGTTCTTTTTCTTTTCTTTTTTTCAATAATATACCTCCGAGGGTGAAACTAGCCTCTATTATCCGATGGTATTGTATCTTATGTTATTTGATAATCAAGATTATGACAATTGATATTATGGATTGGGTATCTGAAGATTGTCTAGCGCTTCTAACCCAAGGATCTGGAAATGAGTTCTCGGTTTTTTTTCCCTTCAAAATAAGCGTAAAATTAATTATTAGCAGAGGGAAGCATTTAGAATTTTCCTTTTCAGAAACTTGAATCCAAATTTAATTTTTTTTGGATTTTGCCTCAAAATATATTGTTTTGTACGATTAATTATCCTCCTAAAGAAAGAACACAACTAAACCTTAATTCCAAGAAGAAGAAAAGAATTTTAATTGTTTTCTGTAAAGTTTTTTTTCAAGGAGGATCTTTTTCTGGAGAGACAATAATCTTTTCTAAGCCAGTCAGGGTGAAACTCTTAAGTAACAAGGAATTAATGCGTGATCTCTCAATTGTTCTTTAGCTGCTTTATTATTTTTTTTCTTCTTTAATCATTGAGATCTTTGTTATATTCTCTGCTAAATGAAAAAAAATGCTAGCAATAAACCCAAATTTTTGTTTCTAGGTTTAAGGAAAGCATGAGGAAAGGTGGAAATGCAGCTACTATTATTACAACTTCAACTTTTAAGTTAAAAATATAGTTTTCTAGCAATACTTTTATGAAAATGCTTAAGATTTTTTCAAAAATTTAAGATGTCAATCAGAGATTTTAAATTTTTAGCATTAGTTATCTTCATCAATTTCACTGTAAACTGTTAACATCGATATACATTATGTAAAAGAAATATTCAGAAATTCTGATGAAAAATTTATAATGCTTTCAGATCATATAAGGTCGTGAAATAATTAGCTTAATCTAATACCGCAAACATAATGCATACAATAAACATCATTTGAGGACGACAAAAAATAATTGCATTTTCTTGAAAATGCAACTCGTCGCTGAAATATAATCAAGTGCTCATCGAGTTTATAGCCAGAATTTTAGGTCTTGGAATCAATTAAGTATCCATTGAGAATCTCTATAAATCTCCGTTTTCAGCGATGGGATCTACATTGCAGGATTGTAATATTACAAATTTTCAATATTATTTTAATATTAAAGTTATATTATTTTGCTATTTATTTATTGTTACGTTATGAATAGCAGAACTTATACAATTTGTTTACTATTACTGATTATCAAGCTTTTCAAAAAATAATCCACCACTTCCAAGAAAATACACCACTTTCAAAAATAATCTACCACTTCCAATGTTTAATAATGTAGTACTAAAAACAAATGAATGCTCCACATGGTCAAGATATAAATTTCAATGTACTACAGCCATTTATTATCTGTAATATTAATTTAACTTCTGAAATATATAAATATGGAGGAAACTTAAGAAAATATACACTGCAAAGATCTTAATCTAATTTGGTCCTAAAACAATTTAAGTTGTCAAATTTAAAAAAAAGTAAATTTTTGAAGGGATTTGAATCAAAATGTAAAATTAACTTCGGTATCCAGTGCACGTTAAATATGATGCCATGGGTTAAACGTCTTCCACCCGATGTGACAAGAAATTTTGAATAATAGAATGCATTTGCGAGTGTTTTTCTCGTCCTCTGATCCCAGACCAATATTAATAGGATGCTTTAAATAGTCATTGTATTGCTTAGAAACAGAACGTTCATATAAGTAAATTATTTAAAGTAACATAAAGATGTAATTTTTTTTCTTCTATAGAAATTTTATTGGGTAAAAATAACATACATTATCAGTTATTTTCTGATGAAATTAAATCGAACAAAAAAAATTTGCTACTTGTTCTGTTGCTAAAAAATACACTAGTTATCTAACATTCGAAAGATTCAGAATAATTCATTGTCTAACCTTTTCCAAACAATATAAAAGGCTTTATTAGTTGGCAAATACGAGAAAAAAATTCTCCAGACAATCACCCGAGTCGAATTCTTTTGCCAGAAGACAATAGAACTAAATTAGGAAAGCGGATGCTTTCAAAACTTAGGTCTCGGGAGTCAAACTGGCTCACGACCTTGCAGCGAACAATATATTCCCATTCTCTGATCAAATCTTTGTTCTTTTCTTATAAATAGAAATTCTAATCGTCAGCAGAATTTTATGATTATGTACTATATGAAAACAATGATACCACACACATTCAAATTAATTGTTCACCTGGTGGGATTACTTCATTTTTCTTTAAAAGTAAAGCGACAATCAGATTTTCTATAAGAGGGACATCTTCTCTTACATTTTTCTAGACAATATATTTTTTAAATAAAACATCATTATGATTATTTACACGGTTTATCTTATGTTTCATATAATTTCGATAAAAAATACATCATAATTAACAATTTGAGTGTATCTTACCATACAAATGATTTTAAAAAAAGAAATAAAATGGCAAGCGTGAAACTTTCGGAAATGATTTTTTTCAAAGATTTAAATGTAAAATAAAAATAAATAAAATTAATATTCCATTTTCTTAACTTTTAAAATAAAGATATAGAAATATTTTATCACCAACACTTTTTTCTTCATTTAATACTTTTTATTCATCAAAAGATAATTAAAATTATTTTTATGAAAAATTTATTTGCTGATTTTAGTGAAGTTGTTTGTAATTATTATTATTTTAATAATGAAAAAATTGTTCCATTTATGTGTTGATATAATTAAGTAGAAAAATTAAAAGGAAGCAAGGATAAATGTAGTAAATTTAATTATAAGAAGCAATTTCGTGTTTAGAGTTCAAAAATTAGGTTTTCTCCTAATTTTACTGAAAAACTCTATTTGCTTTATAAAGTCGTGTGATATTGAATTTTTTTTATTGATCCCTTTCCTATTTTCCAAGAATATCTGAATTAAAATATTTTTTAATAAATCAACTATCTCACTTTTAATAAAGTGGGTTTTTCAAGAAACTTTAAGCTCAAGTGCCACATTAAAACAAATAAATGGAATTGAAGCTATTTAAAAAGCAACTTTTATTAATGGAAAGAAAGGTATTATATTGAATGATAATTTCTTTTAGCTCTTTATTTTTAATAACTGTAAATATTACGGAATCCCAAAATAGCATTACTTCTTAAATTTATTACCATTTGGTGGTGTTTATTTGGAATAAGATTAAATAATTAACGAAGAATCAAATAATGAAAGAATTAAAATAGAATTTATTCTTTCATGTAATCCATTCTCTCAGAATCAGAAATTAATTGAAAAATTGATTGCGTAGTTCTATCCTTATAAAAGTAAAACAAGTCAAGTTAAATATGAAAGCTTCAAAAATAATTGATTTAGCATGTGGCTCTTAAGTAAAGAAAAAAATTATTATTTTTTTTAATATCAATAAACGATATATGTTGTTTGGCTTGCTCAGTATATTATCAGTTGAAAATGAACCACATAGTTTTAAACATTGCTTATAAAATGATGTATGTATATGCCAGTGATCAATAGAATTGAAAATGAGATCTAAAGCTACCAAGTGCAAACGCAGATACATTTTAAAAAGTAAGAATGCAATCCATGACATGAAAATATCGCCATAAGGCAATAAGTACCATATTCTTCAAGCTCATTAATCTTTCTTTTTAATCTCCTTCTTGCTTTGACCGAGTACGCTTAGAAAAAATGTTATTGGCTATATAGATAAAAATCTAAAGACTAGTACTTAGGAGTAGCAGCCACCTTTAACGACCCACTGGTTCGTCATGAAAACTGGTTAATTTAATTGAAATTCATTATATATAGCTTGGTGATCGAGTTTCCTTAAAAAGAATGACTTAATGAAGTCAAGTTTCATGGTGTCATAATAACTTTGACATCCTAGCAAGTCTTGTGATGTCATATCTTGGTGATTTATTTTAAATTGCACGTTGTCTTTTGTGTAATTTAAATTCACTTTCTAAATACTAACGCAACTGCTAGAAGAATTAACAAAATTCATCTATATTAGACTCCAATAATAGAAAAAAAATCATGCAATTAATATTTACTGGGGAAAAAATGGAAACGGTTTGAATTTCATTGCAACAATGTAACCGTTGTTGAAAATCGTACAAAAACATCATTTTGAAAAATTGTCAAAAGTAAAGAAAGAATAAACTAGTATTAATAAAAATAAATTTTTTTAATTTTAAAATTGGGTAAAAATTTGCTTTTGTTATAATATTTCACACATGTAGAACCCCAAATTCACAGTTAATACGGGGAATATTTCCAAATTTATACGAAACTATAAAAAAAAAATATTCACACATCATTTTATTTGACTTTCTGATCACTTATCATAATTTACAAAGGAAAAACGTTAATTTTCCATTTAATTATTAATTAAATTAATTTTGAAATTTTAATTATATAATTATTAATTAAATTATATAATTTCCATTCGAAATTACATTCTTATATTTTTAAATATATCTGTGTCGCTCTAGGTAGATTTAATTTTAATTCTATTGAGCATTGGCATACGCATACATTTTTTTGTAAGCATAGATAATCAAAAAATAACACTTGCTCATAAATATTAGGAAATTATTTCTAAATGTGTGCTACTACAATTAAAGAATTGATTTTTTTATTAAACCAAGGAATTAGAAAAGCAAATTTCGTGTCATCGAAAGCTGCTGGATTATGATGATATCGTATTTGAACATGAACATTTTGGCAGAGAGATGGAGTAAGAAAATAGTATGTGAGACTGGACAGGAATGCCATGTATTAAGGGTTTAATGGGGTGTATGGTCACTGGTCACCTAAGAAAATACTTATCAGTATCAAAAATACACTAACAGTATCGGATTTTCTGACAACTGCGCCGCTTTTGCACTTCTGGTCAAGTACTGTTGTGGAAGATTTAGATGAACTACGAGATGACTTACTTGTGCAATCGAGCAAATTTCTTTCACTTGCCATTATTTGTTCTGATGCTTAATTACAAAAAAATTTCCTATTTTATATCTCTTCATAGTCATCCTGAAATAGCACCTAATTTTTCATTTCGTTAATCTGTGTAGTAACAGTTTGAAAGAAAACATTTTATCATGAATATAAGAAAAAAAAACCCTTCTAGAATTTACTACATTCCTCTTCTGGTAATTAAATCTGAGGTAAGCGAAGAGAGTGAAATATTGTTCTTCCTAAGATCATTCTGGTCATTTTTAAATTTTTTCATCAGTAACTTTTACAATTGGAATATTGTGAAAAATTATTTCGATTCTGCCCTCTAAAATAAAGATTATTATAATATTTCTTTTTTTTTAATTTCTTGATAAGCAGCAACTTTTAAGGTTCCTAAAATGTCTCATTTATTCGTAAAACATTTTATCATCATTTGAAATTTTTAAAATTTTATTTACCGAAGCACTATCTGTGAAAATAGCATTAAATATACATTACATTTCCACATTACGCTATTGGAACAGCAGTGGAAAACTAAAGACTTCTCTTGCAATCCCTTGCACTTTCCCTTGCAATCCCTTGTCTTTCAAGCTGCACAAAAAAAACCTAAAATCTAATAGACCGGTGAAATTTTTTTTACTCTGGGGATCTCTTTTGCTAGCTTTTGCAGCAAGACAAAGAACTTAAATTAGGAAAGCGGGCGGACTGAGGAGATACATTCTCAGGAGTCTCATTGTCGTAACTCAACGACTTCTCATTGAACCATACATTCTTTTTTTCTGATTAAATCTTTTCCCCCTTTCACACACAAAAGCAGTTTGAGTCATTCACAGTGTCTTATATTCTAACCGGGACAATGTACATCCTTCATCATATATTTCCAGGTAACTACCTATTGTTTTAATCTAAGCTGAATATCTTCTGATTTAGTATTTTATTAGCATTACAGAATTTCTAAAACAGAAGCATTTATCAAGGTAATTGTTAATGTTAAGTTGGAATCCGTTTAATGGGGTAGCAGAATTTAATGAAAAACTTATTGTGGAATAATTTTTTGTCGAATGCCATTTTGATGATAACTCAAAAGCAGCATTTTCAGTGCTTTATGCCATCAAGCAGTTTTATTAGTAACAGGATTAAATGGGGAAGTAATGTTAGTTATTAAAGTTCTTCCGAACATTTACAGTGAGTAACATTACTCTTCAGGACGATGGGAGATTAGAATAAGAATTATCTTAATTTGATCAAATTTATTATTAAATGTTAGAAGATATAATTATTGCTGAAATTAAAATGGAAGAGAGTTTTGTTATTTTTCAGCATTTGTTGATAAAAATATAAACCTAAAATGTATTAATATTCTTTAAGTGAAATTTTTTAAATTATAACATATAGATTAAGTTTTACAGCCAGAGGTTATTTATCTAAGGAACATGGAAAATTTCCTTATGGCCTTTTTGGTTATATATATTAATAAAGAAGAAAAGGAATCAAAGAAGATTGAAAAAAACTACACAAAGAAAGTACTTATTCAAAATAGTGTTTTAGATTTAAGATAATGTAGCAGATCTGTTTGATAAAACGCTTCCTTGGTTTATGATAACCTTTAGTTTAATAAAGTTTATTAATAATGAGTTATTTATTTTAATATTAAAATTCTACTATCATGATTTTCTAAACTAATAATAGGTTAAATTTTCGTCTAAAAATGTTATAATCATTCCATGAAAAATAAACATTTCTATCATATCGTTTCATTTTAAAATTCTAATGTAAATTTGGTTATGCAAATAGAAAATAATTTAATAATTTTAATAACGTAATCAATATCATTCTCTCCTTGTGTTTTTATTCCATCTCATTTTATTTGTCAATATCATCTAAAATATTGCCAATTATTTTAAATAATATTGCAAATTAATTATTAAATTTCAGCCAATAAACCTATGAGTCTACGTCTGAACCAGACAAGGAAGTTTTAATTAGTTTTCGTTGAAGTTTTGGCTCAAAGGCATCTTAACTATAATATTTTCAGATTTCATAAAATTTTAATATCGAGAAGGATATTTTCAAAAATTGATTTTGTCTGAAAGATTTTTAAGAGGTTATTAACAATAACTAATTTGAATTTAAATTGCATGAATTATAAAAATTCTTTAATTATTATTTAAAACTATATTATAAAATGTGAAACCGATCTTAAAGATTCTTCGAAAAGAGTGAATTAAATTTCCGAAGCACAATTAGTGTTGAAGAAAAATAGTTGATACTAGGGATAAATTGCATCGAAAATAAAATAATAAGGAATTTTTAGAATTCATGTAATCTTAATTATTATTTAAAACTTATTATAAAATGTGAAAATGGTCTTAAAGAATAATGATTCGTCGAAAAGAGTGAATTAAATTTCCGAAGCACAATTAGTATTGAAGAAAAATAGTTGATACTCGTGAAATATTGAATAGAAAATAAATTAAAAACAGAATTTCTGGAAAATGTATTTTTTATTCTCATGTCTTAATATGTGGAAAAAAAGTTTAAAAAAAATATTTACTCTATGAATTTGTTTTTCAAAAATATAATATTACACTTTGCACTTAATAAACAGTTCTCACTTTATCTGTCATTACATTAATTGATTATTATTTCTTTAATTATTAATGCAACTAATAATTTTTATTATAGTTTTTACTTTCTCTTATATGTAGTACATAAAATAAAGTATTGAAATTTAGAATAATTAGACTTTAAGATATTATGAATATAATTCATGTCTGTTCCTACACACAATTGTTCAAAAACGCATTTAGGTAGAAAGATGAAAGTATGACTCTGCTCCTACTACCAAATTTATAGATGTCTTTTGAGTTTTGTAAGAAATGCTCTTAAGGAATATTTGTCTCGACGTGATTATGCAAACAACATAACTCAAAATCTTAAAGAGCTAGATAACTGAAATTCATATTCTTATCAGGAACTAAGAAGTCTGCTAATTTGTAGGCTAAATCCTTCAACAGTTCAACCATCTGTTACTTTGCATATTTGCGTACATGCAAAGCAACAGATGGGACATGACTCGAAAGTGCATCAACCTAAATAAATCAAATGTGGTATGCAGTTGCATGACCAATATAGTAAATTTATATTGAAAATTGACCCAATCATCTAAACCGAAGACATGAAAAATCCATATTCGGTCTTTTTATTACTTTTACTACTAAACTCAAAATGCCATATATTGTCACGACATCATAATGTGGCAAATTGCCAGCTATAGTTGGGGAGAGAAAAGGTACATGCTCTTGTGGATTTTGCCATGACATTCTTGGACATGTCGCATTTATTCCAAGCCCAACTATATCTCAAAGCAATCAGACTGTCATAAAGCGATTCAAAAATATGATATATGTAAATATTGAGGGGGAAAATACTTTCAGTGATTTAGTTCTGGTATAGGTAATTGCGAAAGTGGTAGAATTTACTGTCGTAAGTTAGAATGAATATAATAACTTATGGACGGTAAAAATCTATTATCTTAGTGAATATATCCATGGTTTAAAGTATCCGCAATTGCTTACATATTCAAGTGAGCAAATCTTGCTCACCATTTAGGACACTCTCTACACTATTTCTTAAGGCATATCTGGTACCTACGTTTTCATGTTCCTGTCTATATACGCTAACCAAACTTTGATCTTAAAATAAATGCAATATCAACATCGTCTGCTCAAAGTTTTTCTAAAAAGGAACAATGAACTTGGTGGAAATGACGATCAATGTTTAATTGATCGTCAATTTTATCGGCAAGACGCATGGTTTCATGAGTTTTGATAAATCAATATATGCAATCAATCACAACTCATAAAGCACCAATAGTTTAAAACTTACCTCATGTTAGAGTGGCTAAATATGAATTAAATACTTCATTCCGATATCTTGATTTTTAAAGGGCCGTTACCTTAGTACTAGGGAAAATGGGAATGACATCCTTACCGTTCTCTTTGTACTCGATCATTTTCTTGTTGAATGCGTGCAGGTATTTGGACTCCTTAGGCATGGCGAATCCGTAGCCTGTCATGGCATACCAAGAGCCGACGGTCAGCAAGCGGCACTCATTGTCTTGACCAACCAGGTACTCGAGAACGGTGGCGTCGTAAACGAAAGCATCCAGTTCCCTGTCCAAAGAATAAAATGAATCTTTAGTTCATCTTGGAAAGTAATAAATGTAATTTGATGGTACCAGGGCTAAAATAATTTCGTAGATTTCATTGTAAACGTCATTGAAAAGGACTTGATGGAATACCTATGAAATTGTTACTAGATATTGTTACGGATTTGAAATATTGCTTTCCTACACATGTAGTTCATGATAAGGAAGTGAGTTATACAGATATCTCTAATGGATGCTGAATGGAGGCTGGGTCAATGATCCTCGGTCATGGTGAAAAAGCCCAACTAGTTCAATAAGAATTAATTGCACTTTATTCTGAATGAGACCAAGTTGAAAGGTTTATGAAATGGCACTTGCAGAACAGCAAATCTCAGAAATTTACACTGAGAGTAAACCTTTAATAAACAACAGCACAAGTTTCTCAGAGATAACTCGCTGTAATAATCTAAAAAGAAATTTCGTTCAATTATTTGTTTGATTTGGTGAATTGCTACTTACATCTCTGTTTTGTCTCTTGGAATTTTTTACATTCTGTCAGGGGGCAGAGATGCTTCTAGAAGAATATTGTATCTTCTCTCCTAATAGAAATCTCGTCAAATTTCTGTAGTGTATGGAACATTAATTTTTGTCACCAAAGTTGGGATCATTGACCCGGTATCCACTCTGAATCCATTAAAACTATATGTAAAATTATATCTTTATCATGAAACAAACTCTACAAAGAAGCAATATAACAAATGTGTAGCAATATTAAAAGGAAATAAAATTGAAAAAGAGCTTTCGAGCTTTTGTCTCAGAGTACGTGTAACCATGGATAAGCGCGAAAGCATGGATAATGCATGCCATCGCATTGTGATTATTTAAGTTATACTAATGACAATAAAAAGTTATTTTATTCTTGTTGAAATATCCTGTATTAATGATATGAAATTTTCGTTTTACAAAAGAAAGACTTGCTATTTAATTTATTGTAACAACAATTTCATCAAGCTTTGCTTACATTACAATATTTGTGATCATGTTTTTTATTTATGCATTGCACGAGAAAAAGTATGAATCTATTTAATGTTAGCATTCAAAGCATTGCGTCCGTAGGCAAAACTTTTTAAATAACTTATTTTTAACTCAAACGTAGATTTTAGGTAAAATATTGTAATATTTAAATTTTTTCTGTCTTCTGCAACTTTATTTTTAATTGGAACATTTTAGAATTAATTATAAACCAATAAAAACGTTGCCAGTAATGTATAAAACTAAAATATAAATCTCCAAAAATAAATGAAGAAATCTTTACTGTTGCCTAGCAATGGAATATCTACAAGTTCCTTAATTGAAAATCGTCTAAATCTATTCAATTAATTATTAAATTTTGAAAAATTGAATAAAGAAATTGCACTGAAATGAAATTGGTTTTACTGAAGAAGTAAAATTTTTAATTTTAAAATGGTTTTGAATATTTCTTGTGCAATAACTATTTTCAAAGTTACTACGAAAAAAATTTCCATCTAAATAGTTCATTATTTTTTACACTTTGAAAAGTTGACAGTATTCTCTTCTTTTACATAATAAGCGTACAATGCTTTAGGTAAATTTGTTCCGGATGACTAAGAGAAACTTTAAAACATACATGCATAACCAAAATGACTTTTATTTCTTATAAAATTATATTTATGTAACAGATTATTCTACACGTAGCTCAGTATTAGGAACAAACAAAATACTAGGAACGAAATAATAAGGATCATATTTAAATCGACAGCTAGAGCGACAACGAATAGATTAATTGACTGCTTCGAGTGACGTTAAACAGATTACTTAATCAACTGCAAAGAGCATTATTGAGCAGATTAACTAACTGCTACAATGACACTGAATAGATTAATTGACTGCATTTTTTGACATCAAATGTATTAATTACGAAGGCATAAAATGGATTTCAAAAATACAAGGTATTTTATTGTTTGGTTAGAGATTAAATTAAAAGAAATCATTTTATAGTTAAATAAATGATCGTATCCATGGAAGCGTTCAGCAATCAATTCAATTTTGACTTTCCTCTTCATTGGAACCACAACTTGTCAGCAACTTTTCGCGATTTTTGCTATTAAACGTAATGCGTGACTTCTATTCTTTTTGAAATCGCATATTAACTAATCACATAATAAGTTTTTTTTCTTGTATATTAACAGCATTTTTAGTAAATTATTACAAAAATGTAACGTTATTTATATATTTATCTTTAGTTATATTTTTTAATGAAATTTAAAAAAATTATAGCACAATATTCTAGAATTTTAAGAATATTCATGTTCATAGATAATTTCAATAAAAAATTTTGAAAAAAAAAAGAAGAAGAAGAAGAATTGAAGAGAAAAGAAGAATTTTTTTCCGTAAGTGTAACGAAATATTAAATTAAATAAAAGAAGAGACTCAAGGCAAAAATAGAATTTCCCACTTACCCTCGCATCTTGTTTTTAATTAAAATTCTATTGATTTAAAAAATGCTCAATAGTTGGAATATTAAGGGAAAATAATGATAAATTATGATATTTAATGAACTCAATGTGACCATAATTAATAATGTTGTTGCTAAAACAAATTAATTTCAGCTAAATTAAAATTACGAAAGCAATTTATTTTTTATATTCGAAGTAGTTTTTCTTGATTTTATCTCCCATTAACTGATTGTAAACAAATATATATTTCATTATGTGTAAAAATATTATCATATAAATAATTTGATCTTCTACTAAAACTAGACATTTAGCCAAAATAATTTAAGTAAATAAGTAAGAATTTTATTTTATTTCGCAAGTGATTATCAAATAATCTTATTTCAAACCTGTGTATACTAATGCCAAGAATTATATCTGAATACTACATTGAATGCCCAGATTCTAAATCAAGTAGGTAAAATGATGAAACATTTTATTTTTCAGATTGTAGCTATATTAAGTATAAACAAATATGAGTATTGAAAGGTTTTGAAGGAAAAATCTAATGTTATTTTTTCGAGAAAAATTGAATAATTCTTCAATCAAAATAAGAAAAAAATATATATAATTTCTCTAAACATTTGTACACATCTTATTTTTCAAGATTTGTACTTATATTAGATTTTTTTCTTAAGCATTTTTTTTTTTGCTTTGATATCATGAAATAAACTGAAAATAATCTAAAATGCTCAAAATTTAATATAAATTCTTAACAGAGCAACATTCCCGAAAGACAAAGGAAAAAAACAAGGAGCTATTATGACCTGTAAAATAATTAGCGTGAAGTAAAACTCCTCACTTAGAACTGTTAATAATGTTGTAAAATTTCAAAAATAAATATAAAAATTTAAAATATAATGAAAGATATATGATAACAGGAATAGGAAAGATTTAATGTCAAAAAGAATGTGATAGAGTAGTACAAAGAAATCTATAATTTAAATTAAGAATTTATATTTCATGTTGATAATAATGCTAAATATTTTATAACGTATAACTATCGGATGTCAAAAAATATTAATAATTACTCTAAACATTGCTGTAATCTCTAATCTTGATACAATCACACATTTCTAGATCGTGATATTTTTTTTACTCTATTAAACAATAAAACATACTGATGTGAAAATTTCGGAATGAAATTAAATGTATGTTGACATCCAAATCGAAGCCCAGTGGTGTAGTAGTAGCGTTTCGTGCTCCCCATGCACAGGTCCGAGGTTCAATCCTCGGGCTGGACAAGGTTGAATCAGCCCTTTATCCCTTCAGTGGGTCGATAAACTGAGGATCAAGCATGCTTGGGAACTAAACACTGGGTGTTCCGCGTTAGGCTGACCATTTAACTGGGATATATGTCTTGCACCCCAAGGCCTCGATCGAGAAAGCAGCTGTAGACCTTGGCCCACATGGGCTGTCGTGCCTCTCAGTTTAGTTTGACATCCAAATCAGCCCAATTAGTCATATTTTATGAAATATTTTCGTCGCGATGAAATTTTAACTCCACATATCATTCCTAACTGAAACTGTAACTTTAATTATAACTGAAGTGCTCATTAATGCCGTCTCAAATAAATAAATACGTGATGTAATGAAACAATATATAAATTTGAAATTTTAATAATTTTTTCATGTTTAATATTTCACTTTAACTTTTTCCAGTTAAAATCAGTATCTATTATTAGAATAAACAAATATTAAAATAAAAGTTGATCTCCATGTTTAAATTATTTATTCAAGATTAGTTAATTAATTCATTCATTTGCATCCATATCGCTACAATCTAAGCCCCATCATACCCTCTCCAGACCCAATTAAAAGTTGAAATGCATACAAAAGCACATTATTATGATATGTCAAATGGCATCATAGACTTTGAAGCATCTACTAAAAGGAAATAAAAAATATCTTTCAGAATCCTCTAAACTATGATGCCGGCATATGCAATTCCGTAACCAGTTTTGTCTTAGAGATTCCCTATCTTGAGATGTCCAAATTGAAAGGCGGATTGCCGCAATATCTATTTCATCTTGGATTTCGAAAGACATTTCGGAAAAGGAATCTTTTCGGAGACAGGGAATAATTCCGCACCCTGATCTCATTTCCTCTGTCATTTCAGATATCTGGAATTCTTACTTTCATTTCTTATAAATGTGTTTCAAAGACCTATTTCTTTCGACAGGTATATTCAGAGGCACGTTAATATTCTCGGATTCAGAATCTTTAGGAAAAAAATTGTGAAAGAGTATAGAATTTTTTTAAATATCTTCTTTAAAAACAGTTTAATGACAGTGCTGATTTCAGAAGTAGAAACTATTATTATATTTTTTTTTCAAATAAAGTTGTAGAAACATAATGGTAGAAAAAAATGATTTTTTTTTTTTTTTACTATGATGTACTCTTAAATAAGCAGAAAAATTGCTTTATATAACTTGAATGCGTAAGTCCTTAAACAAGCCTCTCCTCCCATAAAACTATAAAATTTCGCACAAATATACTTCGGAAGATGGAAATATGCATCTATTTATAAACAAGTTTTTGAAATTTTTGATAGAATTTTTATTTATTGAAATATAAGAAAAATATTGATCTGAATCTCAGAGCTGTTGCCGAAAATTAGGCAAAAATATTTTTAAAAAATTGACAACACTCAAAAACTTTTTATATTAATATTAAACTGGTATCATTGAAAATATAAATTTTAAAAACTTTTGAGCTGTAATATTTTCAAAACTGTAATGAAAAAATTCAAACTTTAGTTAGTTCTCAGTTAAAATTTCAAAAAAAAAAAAAATCCGAGGTTTACTATTTTATCTTCCAAAGTATATATGTGCCAAACCTAATGCCTCTAGGTCAAAAGGTCAAGTTTTCCAAAACATATTTTTATCTTTATTATTAATAAAGATTATCTTTAAATATCAATACTATATTAATAAAATGCTATCAGATATTGAAAAATGAAAACTCTTATAATTTATATGTAAATTTATTTTCGTCTTTTTCCTGTTATGTAATTTCTGAGATTAAAAAGAGCATAGTAAAAATAAAATTCGCTCGTCAACTGCGATAAAAGTTACTTCTTATTAAATTAATATACATAAAGTTAGTTCTTATTAAATTAATATACATAAAAGTTACTTCTTATTAAATTAAAAGTATTAAAAAGAGCATAGTAACAATAAAATTCGCTCTTCAACTGCGATAAAAGTTACTTCTTATTAAATTAGAACTTATTGAAAGCTTTGTCAATAAGAGATTTTTAACTTCCCTCTCGGGCGGCTGTTTGAAATGGCAGACATTTTAACACTTCTTAAACAAGGATTGCATTCGAGAAATAAAGCTTCTGCTTACTAAAAACTTGAATGAAATTTTCTTGGATAGAAGAATTGCTTTACTGAAATATTTAAAAATTTTATTTTTCAATATTGTTTTAAAAAACCATAATTATTTAGATAAAAAAATTAGTTCAAATTAATTTCATACATTTTTGTAAATATTTTAACATTTTTCATTCCATGATATTTTTGTTTATTTTGATTATTTATAGCTTTTTCTAGGATTGGTCGAAAATATTGTTAGTGTTGTTGTTTTAATTTACTGTTAACTTATCGTATTACCTATTACTATATATTTAGCATTACGTTTTTATTAATTTAGTCTATTGTTCAATAGTACAATTTAATTTCATAATTTTTTATGAAAAAATTCATTTTTTTCACACATTTTTTTTATTGTGTGACATTTTTATTAACTCTAATTGTAAAAATTTTCTAGTAGTATTGATCAGTTAATGTTATTTCTTTCTAAACTTACTATTTGCATTTCACACCACAATATTTCAAAAACCTTTTTTTTTTAATTATTCCATCAAATATTTAACTAAAAAAGAAAAAAAAATTCAAAATATTATCATAAAATATACGTTTTAAAAATTTCAAAAACAGTTGTATGTATTTCTTTTAACCAGAGTGGCTGATTTTCTTTTTATACAGACCTTTCAAGTGTCAGCAATAAAATTTTAGAAAATCAATTTTCACATATTTTTATTTTCCGTTGATGTGTTTATTACTGGTTCATTTATGTATCGTTAAAAGAAACTTTTTTCTATAAACAAAGAAAGAGTTTTTTTTTCGTTTATTTTTCGAAACGAAGCGAAAACAAAGTAATGTGTGTCAAATTAATTACTGTATAGCATCGATTATGGATAACTAATGCCAGGAGTCTTGTGTTTAATCAGTAATAATTATCGGTTGTGAATAGTATTTATCCGGAATTTTAGCAAACATTTATTCCGATATTCTTTTTATTTTATTTATATTTTATATGAAATACATAAATTAAATTATTTTATCTACAATAATTCATTGTTTCAGTTGTTTTATATTTAATCCAATGTTTTCTACATTTTGATAATTACGAAATGCCATAATAACATAAAAAACGGTTCTTTTTTTTAAAGTCGATATTATTTAAAATACCATGTATAGAATGTGTACTTTGATTAAGTAAATATTTAAAGAAGAAGAATTAGAAATTTAAAAGATTGTTCAAACGTTCAGCTCTAAAAGTTGTTTCAAAGTAATTATTATTTATCAAGATAAATTATGTAATTTTAAATAAATCATCTATATCTATACTTATAATAAAGCTCAATGTGTGTGTGTGTGTGTGTGTGTGTGTGTGTGTTGGCGCTCTACAGACCAGACCATTCAACCTACAGCTACCAAATTTGGCACGTGTATACCTTGGAGGCCGGGAATGTGCACCTGGGGGTTATTTTTTCGAATTTTTAACTAGAATTTTATTTATTTAAAAATTAAGCGAAATTTTGACGTGTTTCTGCTATAACTGCCGAAAATATTACCGCACAAAAAAGATGTTTACATGAAGTTAAAGATAAAAAATTTATCTTTTAAATGATACTACTGTTTTAATCTTAATCTTAAAATTCTATTTTTAATTAATTTTTAAATAAATATTTTAACTATGTTTTTCAATAATTTTTTTCGTCAAAAATAAAAATGAGGATTAAGCACGTTTCGCATTCATGAGAAAAAAATAGCTTTTTTCAAAGTGTTGCCATCACATTGATTAAAGCTCTAACTGAAAATAAATTAAATCTTTTTGGAAATGAAATCTGCAAAAATATAATTTTCGGCAAGTGTCTGTAGGAAATGAAACAAATATAAAATATTATTTTTTCTAAAAAACAAATTCAAGAAAAATTATTTTATGATCTTTTACACTCTCTATACATGATATTTAATGACTCATAAAATAATGAAGATGTAAACAAACTTATGGCATTTATTGATGGAATAACTCATATATTTTTCTTTTCAGGTTTGAATATTTTTACTTTTGTAAATATCGTCTGCGCGTGTTTTTAATTTCAGATAATTTCATTTTCCAGTCTAAATATCATTACTTTTCTAAATATCGTCTGCTTATTAATTGCATTTTTCTCTCTTTTGTTTTTGGCAACTATTGAAATGTTACGTTTACTTTTGAAGTGATAGTTCTATGTAGTACTTTTGTATGTGATGTTTTATTCGATCGGATATTAAGGAGAATGCATACACCACAAGAGAAAGCACAAATTTTATGGTGGTCAGAGAGTTAATTTCCAATCAACTAAATCACTGACTTTTAAGAGTAAATTTCAAATCACTTAAACTGACTGATTTATGAAGATTTGAATATCACTATTCAATAAAAAAAGGATAATTTTAGATTTTTCATCGATCGTTTCAAAGAAAATACACCAATAAGCGTGCAGGTTTCTCAAGATTAATTGGCCTAAGATTATGAAAATGGTGAGTTTTTCTAAATTTTTAACATTTAAAACTTCATAAATAAGTCTTAGTTGATCGTGGAAAATAGAAACATTCATTCATTTATTTAAAATTTGGTCTGTCCAAAATATTTATCAGAATATGATACCTTACTGCATTAAATTTAGACTTCATAATTTTTGAAATATATTTATAAGCAGGAACAAAATATTATTATTGATTTCATTTCAATCCTTTTGAAAGCAAAACTAAAAACTGAATTTTATACTGAATCTCAGAAATTTTTGTTGAATTATTGTTTGAGATATTACATAAACTATGAAAAATATTTTGTAGTTAACATAAGTCTTAAATACCGACCGATTCTGTTTGCAATACTCATATTCAATAATAATAATAATTAATAAATAACAATAAAGATGATAAATAAAATAAAACGCTTGGTTTTATTAAAAAATATCTTAATTTTAATTGCAATTTCGTCATTTACATTTTTAATTAAAGTTGAAGTTTTACCGGAAATGGCAACAATTTAGCAAAATATATATAGTAAATTGAACGAAACGATCTAAACAATATAAGTTTGGTATGACTCTCAAAATTTGAAGATTAAAAATGTTTTATTTGAGAATCCTTTAAGAGACCAGTTACTTAAAATATTTAATTGAAAATTGTAGCGAGCGATAATACTGGCGAACCGGCTGGTCGCCAAAGGCGGCTAGTTGCTTAATAATAGCACTTATATTTAAAAATTTATAATAGAATACTTTTTTTCTAACAGAATTCCATTACTTATTTTATAGAATTTAAATTTATGAATCTCACGTACTGGCTTCATGTATAAAATAATAAGATGTTAAACAATACTCGCGATATTATATTGTTACGAATCCGTAATGCTGCTTCCCAGCATAGTTGGTTCAATCATTGGAAAGAATGTTTTACAGTCATCTGTATTGGATGGAGTCTGGTCGCGTCGGGGGTACAAGAGCTTGGCGACAAACTTGGCGACCGTTTGGCGACTTGGCGACGAATCTGGCGACTTTGGCACCAAAATAGATTACACCCGAAACATCGAGAATTTTTCCGATCGGTCCATTAGGAACCAAGATACGCCTCGAGCGTTCCTGATTGGTTGAGAGGCTTCCTGATTGGTTGAGAGGCCTCCTGAGACCTATAAAAGGGTCCGCAGCTGCCAGAGCAGGAAGTGAGTCAGAGTGGACAGAGCGGAGTAGTTGGAAGCGACCGTGAAGAGTAGTGGGAATCGACGGAGTGGAGTAGCCGGAAGCGACGGAGTCAAGCTAGTGCTGAACTGAGCTGTGCGCTACTGTCTGCAGTAGATTCTGGTTGTGTGCTGCTGTTGTATGCTACACGTCTCGGCTGAAGATAATTGTCTTCTCTGTGCTGTATATAGCTGTCGATTTTGTGCTGTCCTGTGTGTCTTCGTGTAAATAAACGTCGTTGTTTTTATTCTACTTCTGCCTGCTGATTGAGCGTTCTTTTTACACCATATCACTTCCATTATCCAAACGAACCCCGGTAAAAATTCGTAACAATATCATATTTTTGACTATTGAGTAATATAATATACAATTTTATAATTTTTCAAACATGTTACGCAACATGGGATAGAATATCCACGCAGGAAATCGTTGTATTGTTAATATACTCTTTGTATATTAAATTGCAGGAATTGCTGAAAACTGGTATAAAGATAAAAATGCTTCTCCAGTACAGAATTTTTTTTATATATTTATAAAATTAAGGCTGTTTTATTTGTTAAAACTTTTTTTTAGTATTTTTTGGAAGAAGTGGATAGGATACGGCTAGTATTCTTTTAACAGTATATTATTGTTGATTTTTAGAATTTACTTTTCATTACTTCTTTTTATTAATTCATTATTAAACGGTCTCGAAACTTTGAACTCGAAAAAATTTTTTAAAAAAATATTCACCATTAAAGTTAGACTATAAATTGATGGAGCGACATATTAATTGGTTTAGACATTCTAATTAAAGAAAATGTTTCCACTAAATATGAAGAAATTAATTCAGAATCAACAATATTTATAGTAAGATATGGTTAGCTACCATGACGAAAATAATATAACTAAATACAAAGACGAATTATCCTTGCTGTCTTTTTAGTTTTTTGTAAGTTTTTTGAAACTATCAAAAACCTTCAAACTCGAAGTAAAAAACGAAGAAAAAATATCATAATATAAACTTTCTTTAGAACTAGAAGTCTCGTAAAAATGTTTTAAAGAGGCTGACATAGAAAAAAAGTGAAAAGCATAGAAATTCTAATTTAAAATATTTTTTTTTTATCTTTCCAACATTCTATCCTATTATTTATTTCCTGATAGAAATTAGTGACGAAAGATTCTATAAATATATTTATAGACAGTACAGCCTTTCATTCTCAATTTTTTTAAAAAAAGGAGATTTTTTCCCCTATTTTATCTATCTATTTTTGCAGTTATGAAAAACTTAGGAAAAAGAAGAAAAAAATTTTAATAAAATCTTTCGCCTCAGAATTTTGGCAAAAATATTTTCTAACACAGAAAAAAAAGGAAAAAATGAAGAATTGCTTTCGTTTCAACTTAACATTCTATAATGTAGTTTTTAGTAGAAATTAGTAACAAAGGATTTTGTTAAGTATTGATTATTATTAAAATCGTTTTCTTTCATTTCATTTTGTTCATTTGATGAAATCATTTTCTCATGTTTTGTTGCAGAAGAATTGAAGAAGAAAATCTGCAGTATGTATTGTTGAAATTACAAGCAATATTCATTATGTTCTGAAAGCATCGGAAGCTGTTATACCATTTTTCTTATATAATGTTACAAACCTGCAATTCGGCTTCCCAGCGTAGTTTGTTCCATCAACAGAAAGAAAGTTTTACAGTCATCTGAATGGACGGAGTCCGTGTGGCGCGTCGGAGGTCCCAGAGCTTGGCGACAAACTTGGTGACCATTTGGCGACTTGGCGACGAATTTGGCGACTTTGGTGCCAAAATAGATAATACCCGAAACTTCGAGAATTTTCCCGATCCGTCCAGTAGGAACCGAGATAAGCCTCGAACGTTCCTGATTGGTTGAAACGCTTATAGCCACGCCTCCTGAGACCTATAAAAGGGTCTGCAGCTGCCAGACAGAGTCGACGAGCCGTAGTCGGAAGCGACAGAGAAGAGGAGTCGGAATCGACGGTGAAGAACTCCTCTTCCAGGGATTAGCAGAGAAGCGACGGAGTCAAGCTAGTGCTGAACTAAGCTGTGCGCTACTGTCTGCAGTAGAGTCTGGTTGTATGCTGCACGTCTTGGCTGAAGATAATCGTCTTCTATGCTGTATATAGCTGTCGCTTTTGTGCTGTCCTGTGTGTCTTCGTGTAAATAAACGTCGTTGTTTTTATTCTACTGCCGCCTGCTGATTGAGCGTTCTCCACACCATATAACTTTCACTATCCAAACGAACCCCGGCAGAAAATTCGTAACAGTATGATAGAATTACATCTCGATTGACAAATTTCTGAGAATTCATTATGTTCGTGGATAAATGAAATCAATTGTGGATCTGTTTCATTTCATCCTGACCACGAAATGCTGGAAAAGAAGATTTTTGTATCTTGTCCAAGATTTTATTTTGGCCTCCTTTTATTCGTGATAAATTTGATCTGGCATTCAATAAGTGCTGAGAGAAAGATTTGTGATGATTCAGAAATTCATCAAATTATAGTTAAGAATGGCCATAA
>JAPMOR010069182.1:0-19933 GCA_026543865.1 Argiope aurantia | reverse complement strand
TAATGGAATTATCCCTGTGAATAGAGTCTGTAAGTGACCTTCAAACATGAATTAAATACTTAGGTAATAGAAATTTCACCTAAAATGTTATTTTCTTAAGGTATGGAATGCGGATTTATTTAAAAAATAATTTTGAAATGAATCCGCATTCCCTATTTGGTTTTTTTAGACATATTTATTTATTTTCAAAAGTGATGCGTGATTTTTTCCTGCAGCTTGTTTGGAGCTTTCACCATGGACGTTATAGCGAATTCCGCCTTCGGCACCCAAATCGACTCCCATAACGACCCCAACAACGAATTCGTAAAGAGGGTTCGGAAAATTGTTGAACATTTTAACCTCTCTGGCATGTTGCTGTTCTGTAAGTATCTATTTGGAAGAAATAGGGAAGTGAAGATACCATATTTATATCCTTTGATACATTGTATCATTATAAATCTAATATATAAAAATGAGTTTTTGTTTGTTCGTATTTTCTGCTCTGCCTTACCGTTTATCCGATTGCGAAAAAACTTTGACCGCTTATTGCTTGCACTTGAGCGAAGGCTATAGGTATAGTACAATTTTTAGCATTTATTTTGAACACGATAAAATTTACAAACAAACATTTCATATGTTCCTCGGATTCGACATTGTTTTGAAATGGACAATCTATGAAAATCATACAATAAACGGCAAGCGGCACATGCCATTCGGAGTGAATCGCACATATATCATAGCGAATAAAATTATTATCATTCATCCAATCTATATGAATGAAATAAAATTGGAAAATATTTAGTGCAAGCGTAATTTTTTTTCTTTTCATTAAGGAATAATGCATCCACACAAGATATTGTCTTTCGACGTGCACACTATTTTGGCTGCGGCGAACCGCGCATATCATTCAGTTTATCGCACACATACAAGATGGAATTATTATTATCGATGCCGATCAAGGTCAGTTATATGTAATGGAAACTTTCCAGAGCAAACAGACATTTTTCTATTTATTCAGTGAATCGACAAACGACATTTTGGTTATGCAAGCGCATATCGCGTCAATTGCTTCGTCAAAATATATGCCTCCCACATTTTCGTCACTTTGTATATCTACGAGTGCAGCACGTAGAAATAAGCAAATTCGAGCATCTCAAACAACAGCAGCGAGCAATGAAGTAGATCGTTTACGAAATGCAAACTAACCTTCTTCAGAATCTCAAGATCACCTTGCGACAAGAATCAAGGCAACGGATTCTTAACGGAAAATCGATTGGAGAAGATAGGCTCATTCCATCTATCACCATTATTCATACCGCCTGCCCTTTCGATTTCAAACGACTGTAGTTCCCCATTCGACTTACATTCTCGCGGATGGAACCTAGAAAATCCGTGTTTTTCACATGGCCAGCTGTATTTTGGATGCTCTCGCATCGGACAGCCAATAAACTTATTTGTTTCTGCTAAAGACGGAAAAACAAAAAAATATTACAAAGGGTGTTCAAATGAAAAAGTACGAAACGACATTGTAGATATAAATGAAGACTTTATCCAAAGCATACACCATAGGCCTGAGAACAAGGATCCCATTGATGAGCGAGTCTAGGATTCCTTGTTCCCCGAATTCCTGTGGCCGTGACGAGACCCAGTCCTTCACAGCGTCCTTGAGTTCGCCGTCCAACGTCCGCTACTTGTCGAATTCCTCGAGCACAGAAGAACCATTAACTCCGCAGTATACTGGGAGACACTCTGAAGACTGCGCAGGTCCATCAAGAACAAAAGACAAGGGTTACTCACTGAGGGTGTGGTTCTGCTCCATGATAAAGCGCGTCCACATGTCTCCAGGATCACACACACAGAACTGGCCATGTTCAAGTGGGAGCAGCTCGATCATCCACCCTACAGCCCGGATATGTCTCCCTGCGATTTTCAGGTGTTTGGTTTACTGAAAAAAACATCTGAAAGAGAAGCGCTTCAATTCGGACGGCAAACTTAAGGACATTGTAAAGGACTGAGTCTCATCACGGCCACAAGAATTCTGAGAACAAGGAATCCTTCGACTCGTTAATCAATGGGATCGTTGTGCGTTGTGGCAAGAAAATAAATGACCTTCTTTCTACCATTCCTAATTAAA
Organism: Argiope aurantia; assembly: GCA_026543865.1. Classification (NCBI taxonomy): domain Eukaryota; kingdom Metazoa; phylum Arthropoda; class Arachnida; order Araneae; family Araneidae; genus Argiope; species Argiope aurantia. The sequence goes on along the minus strand of JAPMOR010069182.1, from coordinate 17,820 downwards.
CAAGATAGCTATTTCGAATTTCAAATTATATTTCCAAAATTATTTCTTCTGCTACAGTAATGCGTAGGATACCATCTGGTAATTAAATAATTATTGAATTTGATGTTAAATTAATAATTATTGAGATTTTCAGTTTGATGTTAAAAATGATTTAATAAATGAAGAAACTTCAAATGCAAACGGTCTATTTTATTCAAAAAAAGCATATTTGAAGTAATATCCACATCTTAGTAGAGATACCATATTTGCTCCCTTTTTATCTTCAATGTTCCTGCTTACTCAGCAATCGATAGCATTAGTAAGATCGATGCTCCAACACTAATATTCCTTATGATTTCTGTTTAGGCTTTAATTTACAGTTAAAAATTTTAATACTTTTTTAAACCTGGCTTTTATTAAGTGAATTGTTGCATGTCCTTTATCATTCATTCTTGCTTGATATTACATAAGACATTTGAATAAGCAATCTAGTTGTTTCTGTTGATGACTTCACTAATGACATTTCATTTTTATAGTTTCAAAGAAGCAATTTCTGTTCTTTTCAGTTATTATTCCTGCCTGGATTTGGAAATGCTTCCCATCCAGTATCCACCCGTTAAAATTTGACCAGGGTGATTTCTTTCGCAATGTTACGAGAAATGTCATCAAAAAAAGGAAAGATACTGGAAGGGTATATATAATTTTCTTCAATCTGATGCCTGCATGGATTTTAAAGATAAACCTGATCTTGATATAATTGTGCATCTATTCTTGTTTCAGAGGTACAACGACTTTTTGCAAATTTTGATGGATGCTATCGATGAGACCAGCCATGCCGAACATTCAGAGCTTGTTGAAGATGAAATGGATCGCTTTGGAAGCATCATCAACGATGGGCTGTCGTCATCTCTTAAGTACAAGAGTAAGCCCAAAAGTTTAAAATAAAGATTTGATTTAATATTTTGTTGTAGAATTTTAAATTTGCTGTGATTTTTAATCGTAAAAGCTACGTTCCAAGATCTCTACAACTAATCAACTGTCATAGAAAAAATTTGATATCTTATTTACTACATGATCGCAGGTTTGTAATACATCCTTTGGGATCTATCTATACAGTACATCCTCTGATATCCGGTTCGCGACCATACTGCCCGGCCCAGTTTTCTTTTATCGTCATTAAATGAGGAAGGCAAGGCGTTGCATTGACAACATTGCCAAGGTATTGGAAGATTGCATCCTGCTACGATGCTCCTACGTGTCGTGTGCAAAATGCAAGTGGTGACGGGAAAAGAGCAGCTCATTCTGCTCATTGTTCATTGTTTCTTCAGTATGTCAATGGTTGCTGCTGCCCCTGATTATAACTGCACTGTACATACAATATTCATAAATTGTTCTTGGGGCATGCTTAATGTTTTTTTAAGTGTACCTCAGTGAATATTTCGAAATGGATGATAAACGAAAAGAAGTTGTGGTGATTATGGAGGGGAAATGACGCTCCACACAGCGACTAGACTCTAGTGTAAAACAGCAAAAAACATAACTTCGTAGTCGGGAAAAGTACGGTGGGGGAATGGGTAAAATTGAAAAGTGGCGTCTTGCACAAGCTAGTGGAAGTGGAATACAAGTAAGAAAAGCAATTCACATTTTACGTGGCTTGAGATAAATGGTGGGCTTAGTACTCAATAAGAAGTGAGAAAATACGTACTATAACAGAGTGTTTTAGTATAAAAACTTTGTCCTCTGGTATTGGCGGACAAAGAAATGCGTTTATAGAAATCCGGCCAATCCAGCTTATCCTTCCGCCACATTAAGCCGGATACTCGGGAGTGTATATGTTGAAATGTGTTTAAGGAATAATTTGCTTGATATATAGCGGTAAATCATCGGGGATTTTTTTTTGTTTTGATTTTTTGATTCAGAATTATCAGAGACAGAAATGCTGGCCCAGTGTGTCCTCTTCTTTTTGGTTGGATATGAAACCACGGCAACTATGCTCACTTTCGCAGCATACTCTCTTGCAGTGAATCCAGAATGGCAAGAGAAATTGATTAAAGAAGTAGACGAGGCTTTCCAGAAGCATGTGAGTAGAAATCTTACTATCCATTACATCATTTCCCCTTAAATAGGAAATCGCATTTCTGTGAGGGTTAAAGCAATATCTGGATACGGTCATAAAACAAATGATGTAGTTCGGTGAATTCGTCCGGTATATGGCGGGTACAAAAGAACAAAAAGCTCAATATGTATAACAGCACTTTATTCCCCAAGGAAATATAAGACATCGATGATAATAATAATAATAATAAACTCAGCCAAAAGCAAGCAAATAAAGACAGCATTTACAGAAATCATTCGTAAACAGCAAATCGTTATTAAAGAACAGCTACAGCACAACATTATTCATAATGCCACTAGAGAGCTTCTTCTGTGATCATTCGTTTAAAGAGAGAATTCACTTCTCAGAGTCTTTCATTTTTATAAATTATCCGACATTTTGCAGAAAAATCTTTAGATCTCGGTTCCTAATAGAGATGAATCTAAAATTCCTGTGTTTCTTCCGAACCTTCATTTTTATTGCTAAATTCATAAGTCACTGGATTATCGCAAGTTTGCCAAAGTTGGGGGTCATTGTCTTGGTATGCATTCAACAGCCATTACATGTTCTGTAAATCTTTCTTCTCAGTGAGGATACCAACATTGCTGGAAAGCAATACGACAGTTTGGTGACAAATATTTTGAAATATGAAGAATGCATGACACTTGAGCATCCTCAAAAATTAATAATTAATGATATCAGAGCATGATAAGTATTCTTATTCCATGGAACATAAAGCAAATGGATGCAATATGCAAAGGTAGGATCTTAGTGTAGGTTATAGTGTAGGATATAAAACTTAGTGTAGGATATAAAACAAATAGAATGATCGGCAAAGGCCCATCGTTAGAGTCTTTCTTCAAATATGCCTCACTGATCCAAGATGGATGAACTTCTAGGTATGTATTCAAAATAACGTTTTCTTGTATTTGTAGGGTGAAATGAGCTATGATGCCGTTCGAGAGATGAAGATCCTCGACGCCGTAATCTCAGAAGCTTTACGGATGCACCCACCTCTGGCATCGTACGTGAATTCATCCGTTGTTCTTTTCTAATAATTCTTTTGCTTCTTTGATATGTGATGGACCCTTATTTTACCGGGATTTTCATGGATTTCTCTGAATTAATATATAGCTGAACAAATCGAAAGTTATCGCAGTTTATTTGAAAAAATCTGTTAGAAAACAAAGAGGATGTCGGCTATTCATTTTTCTTTTATACTATCTTTTCTTACAATCGTACAATATTTCATACCTTCTCGAGTATCAAAAACGCACTTTCGGAATTATGTACATTTATCTCTGAATACCACAACCCAGAAACGGCTGGGCTTCTGTAATACAGTTTTACATGAACCCAAAACAATAAGCGTCTGCAAGTCATAGACTGACTACACTTACTCGCCCGAAGGCACGCGGAAAAACTTGAATAACCGGACCGAAGCGCCAGCAACTCTGGCGGGAACTGTGGTTGAGTCCTAAGGGCCATCACCGGTCATGATACAACTCTTCCATTGGGAAATACGTCTCGTCATCGATGGAAGTAGCCACCCCTACCCATTCAATACCCTCAAAGGTGGCGAGAACCAACCACCATACCGGAAGCTTCTCATCCTCAATTACGGCGCCCCTCCCGAGGGATAATAAGCTTCTGTAATGTTTTATCAAGATGTGGACGAAATTCTTTGAAGGGATGTCCGTGATGGCTCCAAACCGTAAAGAGTTAGATGGATGAAATTTGTTATACAGCTATGTCTTCGAAATAATAGACATATATTAAATTTTTCCCCGCGAATTTCAAAAACACAGCAATTTAGACAAATAAATTTTCATGCGCACTCTTCTGGTCAAAATTATGAATCTACGTCAAATTTTCGAACTGATCGGTGCGAAGGTAAGCGTCCAAAATGCATGTTCAGGATTCCTTCATCATATTACGAAGCAAGAAATATGCTGCGCCGCACCACTACACGCCAAAGTCGAAGTGAGGCACTCGTACCTACGGACTGCTTTGACCTTCAAGAGTTTGGAACTATCTCTCCAACCCTGTTGCGTTCAAGTGTGCTGAACAGTCCCGCTGCTAGAAAATTGTATTTATTCATAACTTAAAGTCTTATGATATATTAGCGGAGAATTTGCTCAATTTCAGTTTAAGGATACATTTGTAAATACTGTTATAATTTTCATTTTATTATTGAACGAAACTATTTGTATTATGATGCCACTATTTCCTTTGCAACAAGTGCATAGTCGAATTTGAACCAGACCAATGGACTATTGATTATCGAAAAAAAAAGTACTTTTCATGTTACCAGATTCAGATTCCGAAATTTGTCAACGTACATAAGACTCACAAATTTTCAAGACTGCATAGATATTCTGCGGTAAGAGAGATAAATGTGTCATCTCAATGTCTACATACCCACAATAGAACCCCGCTCCAGGGGTCATACTAATGAGGAGGTTATACCCCAATCCAAGAGACGTTTCAAAAATGGGGATGAGAAGCCCTGGTAGACACAAAAATGGTGTGAGGAATTCACAAACTTAAGCCTCCCTTACCGATGATGGAACGTGCCTCTTACGGGAAGGGTTGATTGTGGTCGGTGATGGCCCTTATTACTCAATCTTAGTTCCAGTCATTGCTTTAGTGGCAGTTCAGTCACTCAGATTTTTCCGCGTGTCTTCGAAGGAGGGTCGAAGAAGCTATTTACGGTTACCCACAATAATCGAGGTCCTTTCTCATATTTACTATGAATCATTGAACCCCTGTTTTGATTAATGTATAAATATCTCTTATCGTGCAAATTTAATAACACATAGGTATAACATTACCCTAATAAAATTCAACTTTAAATGTCACGAAGCCCATTTTTGCAAATCGAAGTCTCTTCATTCTACTGTATTTCTACTTCTCGTATATTTATATTTCTGCCTTAATAAAGAGAGCTAAGCAATACAATGACCTTACCAGTTCAGTATGATGACTATTAGAAAGCGTGAACATTTAGATAATGTACTTTTCTTTGGTAGACTGGAAAGATCAGCCGTAGAGAATTATGAGCTCCGGAATACTGGCGTCGTGGTTGAGAAAGGGATGCGGGTCATGATCCCTATCTATGGCATGCATTATGATCCAGAGTTTTTTGAAGATCCAGAAACATTTAATCCAGAAAGGTAATCAAGTTGCTTTTTTTTTTAACTAATTACTTCTCCAAAGAGTGGGAGCTACAATCCACGCTCCTTTCATTTCTATCAAAATATAAAGTCAATATTTGGGTTTCTAATGGAGAAAGAAATCATTTCCCCTCATAATTAGTTATTTAAAACGTTTTAAAGAATTTTATGTATGTAAATAAAATTAGTAGCTAATATAATAACATGTCAGAAGATTTATAATAATAATATGTCATTCAGATTTTTACGAACTAAATGCCCATTTTGATTGTGGCACAACAGCAAATTTCTAAATCTTTAGAGATAGGCATGTACTTCCCTTTGAAAGTTTACTCGAAGTAATTCGAAAGAAATATATTTGTTCTGTTTGAGTAAATTAATATACTGCAGGAAAAATTGCAGGTGTCAAACATTTATGCCTTTTTCAGTCTTATTAGTCATATTTATTAAAATATTTTTTACACGCTAACATTTTAAATAAAAGAAGCAGTAATGTTTTGAAAACATAATGGATCGATTTTATGCCATTTTGAATATCTTAATTTTAGGCGAATCGAATCCGTCGATTTACGATCTTTCTCAAAGCAGTGGTTGAAAAGATAGGAAACTTTCCAAAATAGTAATTTCCGTCATTTCATCATTCTGTTAGTTTTAGCCGTAAACTTTGTTTAAAATATTAATGTCTCAAAAATATCTTACTCAATATGAATATTAGAACAGAAGGCATGTATAAATATTTAAATTTTTCAGCTATGCATTCATTATTTTATGAAGTATAAAAATACTCATTCCTTCGTGTTGAACATTTTTTCGATTGGAAATATGTGTCTGTCTTTAACAATTTAGAAGAAAGCTTTGTTGATTGGAGTGGACATCCCATACATCTATGTGAAAAGCAGTCATCAATAGGGAAAAAATATAGACCATTCAGTAATGCAATCTCCTCGCATCCCACTAAGTCCGCCCATTTTACCTGGTCGACGTGGTAACGTGCGTCGTACATTACTTTGTTTCCACTTTAGTAAACCGGAATTTGACTTAGTAGGTTTGAACTTTCACTTCCTGTCAACGCAAATCGCTTATAAAAAGTCACAAGGATTTTAGGCACGAGGATAAGAAGTGCTCTCTGCCGCCATGTCATGTGATGCCACGCCATCGATCTTTATCATGGCGTTTTCCATTGGCTATAATAACCTTAATATAGAGATTATGCATCACTGTCCCAAGTTAGTAATTTGAATACTCTAATGATTAATTGTTTGTTGTTGCTTCTTTTTTGGTCAATAAAATAGCCACAAATTTAGAAAGTGTTAGATTTTCTTTCATTAATTATTCATTCAGCTGATTAAAGGAGATTCATTGCACTATCTCCTTCTGACAGGTTTCTGGAAGTTCCAAAGCATCCCCAATATGCTTACATGCCCTTTGGGATGGGACCCAGAAACTGCTTAGGAATGCGATTCGTTCAATTGGAAATCAAAGTGTGTCTCGCTAACTTGCTGCATCGTTTCCGGCTCAAGCCACATCAAACTACAAAGGTGAGGAGAAGGTGTTATTGAATTCGAAACATTTTGATTTGCATATTTAATGTTAAGAACCATACAGAAAAATAATAAAAATAATGCGTTTTTTATCACAAGCAAGTCATCAGAATTTCAGAAACAGTGTTTTTTATTGTCATAAGCAGCTCATCAAATTTCAAAAATATTGTTTTAAGGTATCATTTTCTTTGGTATATAACATTGAAGTGCTAAGTTCAAAATATCACTTTAAGATAGGATACCTTTGATCATGCAAGCATTTATAATGTCTAGGTCAGAAAACTGATGATCCCTCTGACTGCGAAATGTTTTAAAATCACACTATAGATGCGATAGTTTGCAAACAAAGTGAACTGTTACTTTAAATTTTTTAGTCATCCTATAAACTAAATAGACATCAATCTGAATACTTCTTTAGCTCTTTCAAGAATGGAAGAAAATCATGCAATCAAATATTTGATGTAACAATGAAAACGATTTCCGTTTCGTTTACAGCAATGAAAATATTTTAGTGAAATAGATTTAAATTTATGGTCAAAAGGTAATTAAATCTAAACTAAAGAACTGTTCTGCAACTAAATTGGTGCTATTAAAAGCTTATATTTTGGACTTTTAAACTTTGTAAAAATAATTTTTGTGTGGGAATCTTTTTGGAAGTTATCGCTGGAAAACTTCAAAATCTAGCTTATTTTGAATTAATTAAAATTTTAAGAAAAGGCGCTTCGAGATGCACATTCCCACTTCCCAAAGCATATCTGAGCCGAATTTGGAAACTCTAGATCAAACAGTTTGGCTTTTAGAGCGCCAACACAACATACACATTCATCTTTATTATAAGTAAAAATAATAAAAGTAGCAACAAAACTTAAATAAATAGAAAAGGAATATTTTTATAAGGCTATTATTATTAAGGTACTGCAATCATCTACATTTCTGCTGTTCATCATTCTGCCATTCTGATTAAACAGCAATGAAAGTACTACTATTATAAATAAACTCTTCGTATTTCTTCTATTTCTACCAATGGTATCCTCCGTTGATCTAGAAATATGAGAGCATTCACTGAGTTTTTTTTAGAATTTTAAAAATTTAAACTACAAAATAGGAACGTACGAAGTCTATTAAGCTAGCATATTTATGAAAAAAGACGCTGTGGAAGAATTCCTAGAGAATAATTTCAGTGAATGTTATTTAAAGAGAAAACAATGCAAATGTTCTAATGATGTCAAATTGAATTCCACCTTAATATGAGAGAGAGAAGACACCAAAATCAAAGCATAACTTGTATATTAGTTATAGTTATGCAAAGACATTTTGCCTCATGACTTTCAGTTGAATTTCTACATTAACAAAAATTAAAAAATGGCTAGTCAATAAGACATTCGAAAATCAATGACTAATAATCTTTACTAAGATGTGAAAATGATCCGTCAAAATATTCTTTTTTGAGGCAGAAGATTGCAAATGACTTGATGGCATTCTTTGCAAATGAACACTGCTTCTCATTTTTACTCTATTAAAAAACAATTCACTATGAAAATTTATTTCGCATTAGTTAATCATAAAGAGCGCATTTGACATGCATCACATGAAATTACAGTTTTTCAATAATCTAATAAACATACAAATTTTCAATAATCTTAATGAAAATTTAAACGATTCACAATATTTTTGCTAGAGTTTTGAATAGATTTGCCTGGATAGAAAATTCTTTAGAATTCAAGAATTCTGAAGATCTATAGATTATCTATAGGTTGATAAATAAAAACACACTTTAAAAAACTGACGATTTAAATTACTTCAAAAGGAAACACTAAAGACTAATTATCATTATCGCTTTTTCTTGATGCGATAAAACGATTTTTTCTCTTTGTTTAGGTTCCTCTGGAATACAGGAAAGATGCCCCTCTTCTCAGTGTAACTGAACTCCCTCTCTTGGTCGAAAAGAGAACAGATATAGACTGAACTAAAACGAATATAAGTTTTGTTAAAAAAATAAATTTAGTATTATCCCATTGCTTTTCAGTTTTCTTTTTGTGTTTTCATTTCATACTGTTTTTTGATGCATCATCTTCATCTTCTAATTTTATATTACATAAACTTGATTAAAAATAAATTATATTTAAAAAATCGCAGTTGTCTGTTGTTTAATTCTAAGCTTTAATCATAATACCTGTATACGGGCAAATATCGGATCAATATTCCGGTCAATTTTTCCGGAATATTCCGGTTTCTTCAGTCAATTTTTTCGAATCAGTTCTCAAAAATTATATTACATCTTGGATATTTCTGCTTCATACCATTGCCTTTTCTGGTTACCATTGCTGTTGAAAAATAGTTCAGTGGCAAAATTCATACCTTATGCACAACCACACAACCAATACCGTTGCAACCCTCTACAACAACCTCAACAACTAGATTATCCTAGTTATGAATCTAGAGACTATGCAAGTCTGGACGATCGGAATTTAAATATCCCGATTGAAAATGCATCTATTGAAATGCCGATTCAATTGCCTGATGATGCACAATTAATAGATGCTATAAAGGATTGGTTGAAAAGCCCAAATTTTGACTTTATACAAAACCTTCAACCAAATCCTCCAGACTTGCCACTGGATTTGTATGCAGATTTATTTGGCTAGTTGTATATTTTTGTAAAATTGTGTAAATTCTTTTGTATATTTCATCATATTTATTTCATTTATTTATTATTATTTATTTAATTTTTATTGTATATAAATTTATTCATCATGTGCATATATACATATTTTGTTTTTGTATTATATTTTATCGAAAAAAATAAATTGAATAATTTTTTTAAACAGTTTGTATTTCTTTACACATTGGCTCTTTTTATAAGCTTGGTGATTTAATTTATTTTATAATAACAAGTTGAAAAGATAATGTGTGAAAAATATTATTGCATAGATTGTAAAGATTTAATTTCGTTTAAAAGATGTAATAGATATAAATGCAATGAGGTTAAAGAAAAAGAAATTGCATGTATTAGTTGTTCGGAACGTAAAAAAAGAGATGGTTCAAGTTCAAAATAAAAATTTAAATCAACTTACATTAAAATTGTTTCATTATAGGAAACAAATAAACTAAAACTGAATAATTACCATTTTGAAGTTACTTTATAAATAATACCAGTAATCAATTTAAAAAAATATTATACATATTAATTTAAATAGTTTCTTTCGTTTTGGGATGCATCAATAATCTATACAGGTGTAAATTATTGATGAATCTATTTTCGTTTTTGAATGCATAAATAATCTACACCGGTGTAAATTACTGATGCATCTATTTTCGTTTTGGGATGCATCAATAGTCTACACCACTAGAATTTTATTTTCAACAACTATTTTCATCTAGTTCAATTCTTACGACTCGCATATTTTATTCAAGGTTATACACGCCCCGGCGATTATCTTAGATAAACACCTGTCAAGGGCGTCTGTGACGAAATGTAACAGACGTTATGACTCTTATCATATTTTTAAATATATTTCAAGAGGAAGTTTTTTTTCAAAAGATTATTATTATAAACACTTTTATATTTCAAACATAAATATGTGCTGTACTTGTTTGATTTAATTATAGTTTAATTTTTAATTTAAATTTAATAATTAGTTTGTTTAATTTATAATACAAATTGAATATTCAAATATATTAAATTAATTTTAGAAGGCCGTAAATGCATTATAAAAAATCTTTCAAGAATGTATTATACGACAGCGATGATAATAATATAGAATTCCCAGATGTATATAATCTATCACCTGTAGAAATACAAAAAACACCCAAAATCAAATCCTCGTCTAAATTCAAGTGGTCTTCTAAAATAAATTGGCCATCTAAAATCGTACAATACACTATCCTTACAAAGACACAGATTCAGAAACTTGAATCAGAATTTATCAAACGTAAACTTAAATTTAACAAATCAAATATTCGGAAATTAACCGGAGATTTAGATTTACCTCACAAACGCTGTCTTAATTATTTTATGGGGATTGTTAGATTCTCGGATACTGAATTAAACAAGAATGCGTCTAGAATGATCAGTGAGATAAATAATATTCAGGATCAAATTAAAAAATCGTGGGATCTTTTCCTAGCAGGTTGTGAGAAATATGACAAATAAATTCATAGCATGTATTTTTCATACTTGTCAAAGATTTCTATCAAATTTTTTTAATTAAAATATGAACTTTAACAATTCTTATTTTTTAGTCTAAATGTTAATTTTACACCAGAAACTCTTTTATAAATCAAATATACAGGTATAATAAATCTTTTCTAACTCGAGAATCTTTAATTATTATGTAATTAATTAAATAACGTGTTTTCTAATCATATCTAATTTATAAAATATTTTCTTGAATACATGATTGTCATTCAAATATATTTGACACTTCAATTATCAAAGTTCAATCCCAACTTTTTTTGATCTGTTAAGCTTCTTATCTTGAAATGGGTATTCACATATTACAAGATTCTATAATCCATTGATGTTGATGTTGTTAATCCAATATGATTCTATTATTTATTAAAAAAATATCATCATCTTTGTCATAGCCATTCGATTGACTACTTCTTCTATAAATGAATAACCCATGTTTTGTCCAATTATCTTTCAAATACAAAGATCATTTTATAAATAAATAGGCCAAATTAATTTCTAGATTTTACATTTGAAAAAGTATATTAATTAAATTTAATAATCTATTTTAAAATAAGGACTTTCATATCTTGTATTATTAGAGATCATTATAAACTTGAGAAATCTGACATCTGTTTTTACTAAAGATAACGTATCAAATACGAATGTACATTTATACCCTTCCTTCCTAATTATATAAAAATCATGAAAATTCCCTTTTTCGTCAGTAATATTTATAGCCGTATTTTCAAAATCAGGTACCTTAGAAATATCTAATATAATACTTGTCATATGGTATCCAATTGGTTTATCAGTTATTATACTAAAAGAATAAATTTTAAATGAGTATTGACTATTAAAAGATAATTCGTAAATATTAACCACGTCTGTAATGAAAGCCCATAAGCTGTGTAACTTCTTATCTTCTATTCTCGTAACATTTCTATTTGGAAAAGGATCTTCCCAAGAAATGACAGAATTATTATTATCAACTTCTTCTCGAAATATTTCTTTAACTTGATCAAAGAAATCTGGGCCAGCTTTTAGAGAGTTTAATAATTTATCAAAAAACTCTTCAATATTCTCAAAATTCCTATAGTAAAATGAAAAAATATTTATCATAAACATTTGAGTCATCTTCTTTAAACTTAGTTAAAAGATTAAATATATTTTCTTTGATTTTTTTCTTGGGGGTTATGTTTATTAGAATCTATAATTAATTCAAGAATTCTTTTATCTATCTCTAATTCTAAATCATAAAATGAATTCTTAGCTTCACATTTAAATCCTTCTTTTCGCATATTTTTCAGAATGATATTAGGAAGTACGTAAGAATAATTATTATAAGTATCAATAACAATCTCAAAAATATCATTAAATTTACTAGAATTATCATTATGAAAAAATTTTTCTTCGTATATCAGTAATAAGAAATATTCCTTTTGAGATTCATTTACCTTTTTTAATTTGTATATTAAAGATCCTTTTATATCTCCATCTGTTTTCAAAAAATCTATCCATACAGTATTTTCTGTAGGATATTTTTCAAATCTACTAATGATAGATGGATAATCAAATACTGCATCGACTTTCCATTCAAAACCATCGCTTCCTTTTATCTCTCCTATTATTGATTAGTTCGTATGATAAATTTCTAATATTCAAACAAAATATTAAAAATAAATGGTTACGTAGGCTCTTCATAAAGAGTGATAATTTTTTTGATTTATAATTTGAAATTTTTAATTTATATTCTAATAACTTGAATTTAAACATCAAGTTAGTAATCTATAAGGATATTGATTTTTGAAGATTTTTTCGCAATAAAAGTCACAGCTTGATTTGATAAAATGAATTTTTAATTAAAAAAATAAATTAAAATATTTAATCAGACGACAACCAGATATTGGTAATAAAACTCTGAGACCAGCAAATAGAAAGATTTTTTTGGTTATAACCCATTTCAATAAAATTATAATCTCAAAAAACAAAACAAATATTTTATTTTTTTAAAAGTCAAGATAAGTAATTGACTATTGTAAATTGCTATATTCTTTATTTTAATAAAAATATAAGCTTGGCTTAATAAGTCAAAGGTTCTGTGAACCTCTGCGAGGCTGCCGTATCGAAGAAAGATTATTTAATGAACAGCTTTTATTTTCATATTTCTTTGATGCCTTCATAGAATTAAAAATTTATCAACGTAAATACTTTTCGTAATTGATATATTTCATGGTTAATAATAATTTCGCTTCATGTGACCACTCAGGTTTATTGATCAACATATTCATTGGACAGTTCTCTTACATTCCTGTTTATAAGTGATGATGTATCTCTATTTGAGACATCATTGATAGGAAGTCTTATGGATTAGGATCTGTGATTGTAGGCGGTCTAAGAATATATTTAGAAGGTTTACCTGACAGGTTATAATTCCTATTCAAGAACTATTGATTGAATTTTATCTAAAAATTGATAACATAATCATTCTAACCTTCAAATGATATACTCTAGTTGTAATTAAAAGATAAATAGGTTTTAGTAATAAAATTATCTGAACAATTAAAAAATTACGTAAATCTTTATATTTGTTTAAATAATTTTTAATAGATCAATAAATGTCAAAACAATCAAGAATCATTAAATTAGAAATAAAAATTGTAAAATTAACAAGTATATTTCTAAAAAAATTGTAAATTAAATAATATTTCGTATGTTTAACCAATTAAAATATCATACGTTCAGAATAATAAAAGTTATCTTATGAACTTTTGAATACGTAATATCAAAGTAGGTTCATATACTGACAAATGTTTACTTAACTTATTTAATGTCAAAGATAAATCCGAGATGGAATTTTCCACCAAAACGAGAATTTACGAGATACTTCGTAATATCAAAGTAGGCTCATATACTGACAGAATGTTTGTTTAACTTATTTAATGTCAAAGTAATCAAAGATATTGTGATGTTGTCATATAATATTCTTTTGCAAATATTTTCACACCTAGATAATCTAATATTAAACAAGAAATAAATTAATTATAATAAACAATTACCCAGAAATATTTTTTTTTAATTTATTCCGAAAATATAAAATCAAAATATACAATATTTGAAAGAAGACCCTTGAGAGTGTCTCACTGGACTACCGAAGAAGATGAGACATACCAAAACCGGAGGAGGAGAGGAACGAAAGTCTCTTCAAGACCCTACTCCCATTTGGTACGGAAGCGATGATATAAAGAACGGAAAGAAAAGATATAACCCTTAAATAAATATTTATAATTTTTTAGAATATTTGTTAAGCAACCGAAAAATTATAAATTTTATTTAATTCGAGAATCGGAAGCTGAGTTTGATAAATTAATATCTCAAATGTGCCAAGAATAGAGATAGTAAGAAAGAAAAATGTGGTACTGTTATATTAAATCATGATGTTAGGAAACTTCATTTCTAACTCGAAACTATGCATATTAAGTACATTATTTAATTTATATACTAATACATGTAGATCTATAGTAAGCCCAGATGACGTAATCGTTAAAATTTTAGTAGTTTTAGATGATTTTAAAAGAAGGAATTAATTTTAATCTTATACAGATCCTAAATTATAAAATAGGATCAAAAAAATGTTACCCTATAATAATTTTCAGAGGGTAATAAAAGCCTTTTTCGAAAAAAATTTGCTACGTCTCATCCTATATTAATTTTTAAGATTTTAAAAGTTATTCAAATTAAAGAGCCAGAACTTTCTAAAATTGAAATATATGATGTAAATGTTTATAAAAGTTTTATACAGTAAAGCATAAAGAAGTTAAAACTATCATTCTCGAGTTAAACTTTGCTAATTTTGATGGAAATTATAGAAAATTTCTTCTCTTTCTTTTGATTCTTCATTTTTAGAATATCTTTTTTAAAACATTTAAGTTTCTGTGGAATTGTTTTCTACAGAACATGAATATTTATTAAAGTAGAATTAAATTCAAAAATAAAAACAAACCTCTAAATAAACAGAAATCAATGAAAACTTAAATAAATTAATATTTCGCCAATCATTTATAAGATAACTTTTGCAGAATTAAATTTGAGAAAAAATTAAGAAAAATGCGAGATAATTTAAAATTCCATCAAATCTAATATATTGATGTTCTTGACACGTGTCATGATATTCTACTAAATTAATTTAGAAATTGGAGAAATTTTTAACTTATTTTTTAGTATTAAATTAAGAACGTTTTTTTTTACCTGGATTTTTTTTTAAATTATTAAGTATGGCCAGTATTTGAGGATATTCTAAGCATTCATTGATTATTTTTAGTTTATTTAAACGTATTATTACCATATTCAGTATGGGACATAATTTAGAATTGAAATATAAGACTATGTTTTTATGTTTAGCCAAATGATCTAAGATTTAATAAATAGCTATTTGTGTGAAAATTTTATAGTTAAGATAATTTAGTATATACGGAGAAAGTGTTAAAGAAATAAGCCAAGATTTAATGTTCCTAATAGACGAACATGTTAAGAGATGCTTAATTATTTTTTAAAAAAATTGAAAAAGATAGATTTATTGGAGTAAACATTCTCCAGTACAATCTTTCAAATAGTATTCCTTGAGATTATCTTGAAAATGCTCACATGCTGGCTGAGTACTTCCAAAATATCTACCAAGACTTTTTTTTAAATTTGATAATTCCGTGTCATTAAAATTTCCATGTTTGATAACAATGTCATGCTTAAAAATATCAGAATACACCCATTTTAAGGTATTAGGTCATATAAATCTATCCAATCTGTCTAAAAAAAATTTATCAGAAAGGTTACGAATGATTTTATCCCGTTTAATTCTGATACTGTACAATTTACTTTTACAAAGTGTTAATCTTATATTTAATAACTTAATATCCTTGAATCCATCTCTGATTGAACGATAATCTATAATTTGTTCGTTATCTACGAATTGATTTTCAATATATTTATTCGAGTTACATATATCAAATTCTTTTAAATTAAATATTTTTTCATTAAGACAATTAAATGCATACAATCCTTCTATAATGATAACATTGTACCCGATATTGTCTACATAAGTAAGATCGTTGCAAGATTCGATTGATCTTTTGTACACTGGTATCCGTTTATCTTTTTTGATTATTGAGCTGATAACGTCATAAATATTTTTCCAGTTCAATATATTTGGATTATCAAAATCTAGTTTTCCTTCATCTTCATAAGCACCATCTCTAGTCAAATAAAAATCATCCAATCTTACCAAATAAGGTTTCCGATTTGATAATAGAGATTGAAGGCTGTTTGATAACGAGGATTTACCCGATGATGTAGGTCCTTGGATCGATATGAAATACAAGACGTTATCATCATATTTATCACCAAATTTCGATACACATAGATTATCGTAATCATTTGGGCATATCATAGCAAGGGATTTATAAAAGATTTCTGTTAATCTGACCATGCCCCTCGACATTTTTTCTTTTTATATACTTCAAAATAAATTAAATTAAAAAAAACCGTGTAGATTTTAAAAAAAATTAAAATGTTATATTTCTGACATATTCTGTCATAGGAGATCTCTGAAGGAAAATAGAAAATAAATTCAATAGAACTATAAAACTTTGAGATTTTATTTAGTATTAATAAATCAAACACAGTTTATTTAAGATTCGCAATGCTTTATAATATTAAAAAACGTGCATTGACGAATAACACGTTAATATATTAAAATTAAGATTGGACATAGATTTAAGTTTAGAATATCAATGAAAAAACAATATAACATTTGATAAATCTATACTTATAATAAAGCTCAATGTGTGTGTGTGTGTGTGTGTGTGTGTGTGTGTGTGTGTGTGTGTGTGTGTGTGTGTGTGTGTGTGTGTTGGCGCTCTACAAGCCAGACCATTCAACCTACAGCTACCAAATTTGGCACGTGTATACCTTGGAGGCCGGGAGTGTGCACCTGGGGGTTATTTTTTTGAATTTTTAATTAGAATTTTATTTATTTAAAAATTTAGCAAAATTTTGGCGTGTTTCTGCTATAACTTCCGAAAATATTATAGAACAAAAAAGAATTTTACATCACGTTCAAGATCAAAAATTTATCTTTTAAATGATACCAATATTTTAACTTTAAAATTAAATTTCTATTTTTAATTAATTTTTAAATAAATATTTTAACTATATTTTTCAACAATTTTTTTTCGTACAAAATAAAAATAAAATTTAAACTGCAAAAGCAAGTTTCGCATTCATGGGGGAAAATTAGCTTTTTTTCAAAGTGTTGCCATCACATTGATTAAAACTCCAATTAAAAATAAATTAAATCTTTTTGGAAATGAAATCTGCCAAAATATAATTTTCAGCACGTGTCTGTAGAAAATGAAACAAATACGAAATATTATTTTTTCTAAAAAATAAATTCAAGAAAAATTATTTTATGATATTTTACACTATCTATATAATTAATCCAATAAATCAGTTATATTTTAAGACAAGTTTTGTTTAATATGAACAGGATATCCATTCAAATCATGGCCATACAGCTAATTTGAAAACCTTTAGTAATAGATACAGATCTGCTAAAATGGTCTAAATAGAAAATGATTATATTTTATGTAACTTGATTCAATAAATGCTCTAATAAATAACGAAATTTTGATTTTACAAAAAGCTTCTGCTGTGGAAATCACTTTTAACAAAATGTTCTTGAAACAATAATATTTTAAATAAAAAGAGTTAATTTCCAATCAACTAAATCAATCACTTAAACTGACTGATTTATGAAAATTTGAATATCATTATTCAATAAAAAATATAATATTAGATTTTCCA
>JAPMOR010069179.1:0-12013 GCA_026543865.1 Argiope aurantia | reverse complement strand
TTTCAAACAATATCTGCAAAATGTTCAAATATTGGATCTACAAACTCTGGTGGTTGTTAGTAGACATCAAGAGGAATAAAAACTGCAATGGGACGTGGTGTTCCTAACCACTTTTAAGAGAGTGAAAATTACGAAAAAAACATCCTACTTCTAAGCTCAGAAGACATTGTCAATACAACCAATGTAAATATGTGGGCGATGGATGACTGTCATTCCAGAACGTCATATAAACCTGAACAGTGTCACTAGTTATTTCTTGAGGCTGTGGTTGCTGTCCGAACGCCTAATTAGATAAATATTTCGTGTTTTCTTACAACACATCTTTGTTGTTGTTGTTTCTTGTGGCACTTGCCACGGACAAGCCCGATGTTCAAAAACAGCTGATTTAAGCCTAAGGGGGAGCGCCTCTTGTTTTTATCGTAGAGTCAACTTGGACCAAGACTTGATTACTTGACTATTCACGCATCACTCATTCACTTGCACAACCCTTTTTTATAGGAGGGCACATTCACACATAGAACAGGAAGAACAACCATGCCAAAACCGGGATTCGAACCCGGGACGCCCAGATCACGGTGAAGATGCACTACCCCTTTGCCAGGACGCCGGATCAACTCATCTTTTCAGAAATATTGCAAAGTATACTAGTCAAAGTACAGCGAAACATGTGGTTCATGTATAATGGTACCCTTGCATATTTTGTCCCTCGATGTTATGCATCCAGGAAATGAACGGGATGCCCAGGACTCATTGCTTGACCTCCACGTTCACCGAATCTCTAACCTATAAGGTCATTTTAAATTACTCGTTCATGCGAATCTATGGATAAAACGGAAGTTCTCATAGCGGGAATTGTCGGCGCTGTGGCATACATCAAAATCATATATGGCATCCAACTCGTCGGCTAGGCAAATCTGCAAGGTGCCGTGGTTTGTGAGGTATAAAGACATATAAAAAGATCTGAATGTCGTAACCTTGCAAAACGCCCAAAAGAAAAAATTGACAACAGCGATTATATAGCATTTAAAGAAATTGATGTATAGGGCATATACATCAATTTTCCAGCACTTCCAAAGAATGCTAAGCGACCTCGCCATCTCCTACATGTCTAGGATTTCACCTTAGCTTTGTCACCGATTTGACTCTGGATCGACTTTGATGAAATTTATTGTAAAACCTGCTTTATTTTTATTGTTTTTTCCTTGTTATGTGTTATTTATTATCAATTGTTATATATTAAGTAAATCCCTTATTTTCTTGTACAAGCACTTACTAAGAAATATCATTGCCATGCCATTACTGTATTTACCTGTCATGACCAGAGATTAAGAACCTTGAGTTCAAGCACTCCTTGACACTCACTTTAAATCGGCAAATCTCCCAGTGCATCCGGAAATCGTTTTTACATCATTTTAGACTATGCTATGATATCACAGCTATCACTTCCAATAATTTTCGCAATAATTAATTGAATTATTTTTGTAGTTATTATTGTACTTTTTGACATTCTAGCTGGATGCCGAACTTTCATACTTTTTCTAGATTTTCACCCTCTCATCATAATTTGTTACAACATATTCCATTGCAAGTTTTGTTCCTCTTGATGTTTATTAACAACCCTCTGAGTTTGTTGGCCCATTGTTAAAATACCCTATATAAATATATCTTTTGACAAATATGGTATTCTTTAGAGGTTTGTATAAGATGTAATAAGAATGCAAAAAGTATGAATCTGTTTATTATTTCTACAATTCTCGCATAATAAAATTATCTATGTTTATGGAAAATAAACTAAATATCTATTATTATCTTAGAGATGATTCAGGTCTTGTTTTGAAGATTTTCAAATTTTAATGTTTGAATCCTTAATCTGAATTTACAAATTCATTAATCTTTATAATAAAGTACCGACTTATATTACATAAGTATTGTTTATAATTATTATTTATATTTTTCTTTATTTGGTTTATTTTGACTGTATAACGAATCGGAGAAATGTATTTATTTCGAGCATCGCATATGAATAAACCATCTTAAGACAATAAGAGCTCAAGACAGCAAATTATTTAGGTTGACACATTTTAAAAACACTCTGTACCGTTATTTACTATAAATATCAATTCCAAGACCAATTTTAACATTTTGCAAGCTTTGAAATTGAACTTTTGAGCACAATAAAGCTTAAAATTATAAACTTACAAAATTTAACACTTTTTACATTAATTCTCAAAATGGAGAATTTTTAGCTCTTTTCTTTTTTCTTCAAGTGCCTTTATTTCTGATTTGAGAAAAATACAGACAAAGAAAATGATAAACATCACTCATTAAAGGAAGAACATCTTGACCACGAGTAAATATTTTCATACATGATTTTCATGGTAATTTTTCTTCATAGCTATCACACATCATCGTCACTAAAGGAAGAGCATCTGGAACAAGAGTAAATAACGTCCTGCTCTATTTTTATACATGATTTTGATGGAAATTTTTTTTTCGCAGCTATTGCATACCATCGTCCCTAAAGAAAGAACATCATGAACGCAATCTTGAACCAACCCACCCGTAGGCACACGGATAAAACTGAATGGCTGGACCACCGCGACAGCAACATTGGCGGGAACTGTGGTTGAATCCTAAGTACTATCTCCGACCACAGTACAATCCTTCCCTTGGGATCATGTCATCAATGGGAGATATATTGTATGTCTTTTTTCCGACCGACAGAAATCAAAATTTGACACAGAATTACAACTGTATTCACAAGTTCACATTCACAATTTCATTTAATTAAGTTATTGTATTATAGAATTATCTCAATTACATACGCACGACTATATGAAACTGAACACACTGTCAACTATTTGATACATTTGTTTCAAAGTTTGATTTTGATATATGCTTCAGATGCTAATGCCATATAGTACATTTTATTTAGTCCCACGCATTTTTTATATTTCGCGCAGTATTTATTGTGCATTTGGACAGATGGATAACTACACTTCCAGTATACGGATTTCATTCAAAATTTTATAAAAATCTTGTGTTTAGACCGCATATCAGTTTCCATCCTTCTAGCTCAATGGTTTTTAAGTTACTGTGGGGATTTGTTATGAGCGAGGATAGAACCTGGGATTTTGTGGTTCGCAGCCCAGTAACATGACCACAATACAAAAGCAACTGCTCGGGTAGCGTAGCTGTTAACTGGCTTATGAGCTATCAGTACATTACCATGTACACAGACATCCAGACATAATTTATAACTTCTAAGCACATTATAATATAAAAATTATAATACTTTTTAATGATATCAATTAAGTTGTCATGCAACTTTTTCCTAAATCTTGACAATTTTTTTAATTTTTTGTGCATAACCATTGTTAATCGACTTTATTATTGAAATGAAATTCAAATCAATTTTATTGTTTCATTATATATTTATATTATTGTTGAAAGCGAGGTAGAAAGATTCTGCTAATTTTCTGCACAGTTTACATAAAGAATCAGAATATGAAATTACATTATCGCAAAAGACACTGTGCAATTTTGAAATTGATAATTCAGAGCACTCAGTTTTTAATAGCACTATGATATCATGGGACTCGACCCCATTAGGAAAGTACAAAACAGGGGAGTGGTGATAAATAATAATAGTAATAATTCCTTCATATGAATTCGCAGTTTCCAGATAAGTAATCTTTCTGAAAACCGAAATGAGAATCGTAGATGTCTTGAGTTTAATACAGGAAATATTTTTCGTGCCATTTTTTTTTAAATATCAGTTGCCAACTTTTGTGTCTGCATTGCTATTTTAACGTACAGTCGAAAACGTCGTTTACTGAAAAGTCACAAAAAAACTCATACTTTATCTATCTCAAAATAAAGTTTATGTTTTGTATTATCGGAATGCTAATGTCATTGATTTTATTTGAATTCCAGATTCTTCACGATATATTCTTAACAAAAGCAAGAAGCTAACAACCAGTTTTTATTTAATCGACATCTTTTACTTTATGGAATATTACAACAGCGTTGACACTTTCGCTAAACTAAAAAAAATCGTAACAACGTTCCATTCACTTAAAATTTTGAATTACAAACGTAAATATAACAATACTGAAGATTAAAAAATTACCCTTTTGATGATACTAATGCTTTAACCAACAAATTAAATTTCTATTTTTAATTTTTTTTTTAAATAATTTAGTCATATTTATCAACAATTTAGCTCGCACAAAATAAAAATAAAATTTAACTTGCACGAGAACGTTACGCGTGCATGGGAAAACAAATTAACTTTTATCAACGAGTTACCATCACATTGACAAAAGCTCAAATTACAAAATATGTTAAATATTATTGCAAATGAAATAAATGAGCCGTTTATTTTGAAAATGGGGCAAGTTCATCTTTTTGTTATTGCGAGATATTTAAAGGTTTACATTTCAATAAATTTAAAAATATTGTTAAGTATTAATAGATATATTTTTTGTATTTTGTGGTACCAGATAATGTAAGTTTATAATCCAATAGTATTTACAGTGCTGACTGAAAAAACAAGAGTTTTATTATAACTAAATGGACTTGCCTCAGTTTCAAAATTAATGAATTATTGTAAACGTACATTTAATTGGGAAATATTTCAGTTGCATCAGTCTGTTTTTTTAATAATAAAAACAAAATACTATTAAAAAATTTACAACTATTTATTCATTTGATGAAAAGTGAAACAAAACAAAGAATATTCTTGAAGAAAATATAACATAATAAAAAAAAATTCAGTTTTATTAAGAATTTCAATGAAATTATACATTTTCAGTTTATACGTAGGTATAATTAAATTGAATTTTATTCAAGATTTGACATTTTAAAATGTCCATGATGAACAGAGGATATATATGGTAATAAATCCATCCTTTCCTTGCATTTTTCAGATGTAATAGATCTCCTTTTTTTCATACATAAAAGATAATTTTATATTTCTGAAACCACTTGGTCTACCTCGTTGTTGTGGCAAATCGATAATTTTAAATTCAGCATCTCGTTCTATCGAAGCTTTGTAGAACATTTTGTATGGTGCATCCCTTGTAAATCTGATGCAGCATATGAGCCGTTTATTTAAAAAGTGGGACAAGTCCATTTTTGAAAAAAAAAATGGAGATAATGGTATTATAGAAAAAACTTCTTATGATCTCTTTTATGCGTAAACAATTTAAAATAAAAAAAATTCAGATTCTAGTATTTTGGAGATGGAAGTTTTAGCTCTTAACAATATTGAAAATCTCTTTATTTCGAAAATGTTGCAAGTCCATCCTAGATTGAAATTATTTTTGACCGAATATATTGCGGCAAAATTTAGCTCCGGTTGCTGCATGGTGAAGCAAATGTGACTGTTTGATATCATGTCTGAAATCTAGGGGTTTTCTATCTATCTGTCTTTGATAATGAAAATAGGTGGTTGCACAGTGTTTCATAAATAATAAAAAAGTATATCTTAATTTTGTGTTTCGATCACAATACAGCATCATCTCTGATCAGATCTGCATCTAATTAGGCCCGCATCAGATATGCATCAAAATAGAATTGCATCCAATTAGGCTCACATCTAAATAGATATCCATCTAATTATATCTCAATCAGGTCTGCATCTAATTAGACGCATTACAGACCTGTATCTAATTACATATGCCTCTATTTAAACCTGCAAGTAACTATATGTATTTAAATCTGCATCTAATAAGGCCCGCATCAAATCTGCATCTAAATAGAACTACATCTAATTATGACCACATCTAATTAAATCTGTGTCAGGTCTGTATCTAATTAGGCCCGTATCAGACCTGCATCTGATTAGAACTGCATATAACTAGATCTATTTAGATCTGCATCTAATTAGGCCTACATCAAACTGCATCTAAGTAGAATTCCATATAACTTGATCTATTTAGATCTGCATCTAATTAGGCCTACATCAGACTGCATCTAAGTAGAATTCCATATAACTTGATCTAACTAGATCTACATCTAATTAGGCACCCATCATATTTACATCTAATCAGATCCATATTTAAATTTTCATCAGGTTTGCATCTAATTAGATCTGAATCAGGTCTACATCTTATTAGGCCCTCATCAGAACTGCATCTAATTACATCTGCATCTATTTAGACATGCAAGTAACTAGATATACTTAAATCTGCATCTAATAAGGCACGCATCAGATCTGCATCAAATTAGATCCGCTTCTAAATACAACTGCATCTGATTAGATCTGAATCAGGTCTGCATCTAATTAGGCCCACATCAAATATGCATCTAAATAGAACTACATCTAATTAGGACCGCATCTAATTAAATCTGAATCAGGTCTGTATCTAATTAGGCCCGCATCAAATCTGCATCTGATTAGAACTGCAATTAAATAGATCTAATTAGATATGCAACTAATTAGGCTCGCATCATATCTGCATCCAATTAGATCCGCTTCTAAATAGAACTGCATCTAATTCGGCCTGCATGAAATCTGCATCAAATTAGAACAGCATCAAATATGAATCTAATTAGACCTGCATCAAATCTGCATCTAATTAGATACATATCTAAATCGATATTCTACAGATCTGCATCTAATTAGATCCATATCTAAATATATATGTTTTAGGGCAGTATCTAATTAGATATAAATAAGGTCTGAATCTAATTAGATCCGCATCAGACATGCATCTAAATAGATCTGCATCAAATTTGAACTGCATGTAACTACATCTAATTAGATATGCATCTAATTATCTTAGCATCAGAAGTGCATCTAATTATCTTAGCATCAGAAGTGCATCTAATTAAAACCGCATCTAAGTAGAACTGCATCTAATTAGGCCTGCAGCAAGTCTGCATCTTATTAGGCCTCTATGTGGTCTGCTCTAATATCATCCATACCTAAATAGATCTGCATCAGGCTTGCATCTAATTAGACCCTCATCAGAGCTGCATCTAATTAGACCCTCATCAGAGCTGCATCTAATTAGGCTGGCATCAGATCCGCATCTAATAAGGCCCGTCTCTAAATAGATCTGCATCTAATTAGACCCGCATCAGGCATGCATCTAATTAGATCCGAATCTAATCAGATCTGAATCAGGTCTGCATCTGATTAGGCTGAATCAGACCTGTATCTTATTAGAATTGCATCTAATTAGAACTGCGTATAACTAGATCTATTTAGATCTGCATCTAATTAGGCCGCCATCATATTTACATCTAATTAGTTCCGTATTAAAAATTTCATCAGGTTTGTGTCTAATTAGATCGGAATCAGGTCTGCATCTAATTAGGCCAGCAACAGTCCTGCATTTAATTAAGCGCGCATGAGATCCACATCTAAATACAATTGCATCTTATTAGGACCGCAACCAAATAGATCTATATCTAATTAATCTGAATCAGGTCTGCATCATATTAGGCCCACATCAGAACTGCATCTAATTATATGTGCATCTATTTAGACCTGCAAGGAACTAGATATACTTAAATCTGCATCTAATAAGGCACGCATCAGATCTGCATCAAATTAGATCTGCTTCTAAATACAACTGCATCTAATTAGGTCCGCATCAAATCTGCATCTAAATAGAACTACATCTAATTAGATCTGTATCAGGTCTGTATCTAATTATACCCGCATCAGGTCTGCGTCTAATTAGAACTGCATGTAAATAGATCTAATTAGATCTGCAACTAATTAGGCTCGCATCATATCTGCATCCAATTAGATCCGCTTCTAAAAGGAACTGCATCAAATTAGACCAGCATCATGCATCTAATTAGACCTGCATCAGATCTGCATCTAATTAGATAAATCGCATCTAAATCGATATTCAACAGATCTGCATCTAATTAGATCTATATATAAATAGATCTGCATCAGGCCAGCATCTAATTAGATCTGAATCAGGTCTGAATCTAATTAGATCCGCATCAGACATTCATCTAATTATATCTGCATCAAATTTAAACTGCATGTAACTACATCTAATTAGATCTGCATCTAATTAGCTCCGCATCAGATATGCATCTAATTAAAACCGCATCTAACAAGAACTGCATCTAATTAGGCTTTCCGCAAGTCTGCATATTATTGGTACTCTGTGTGGTCTGCACTAATATCATCCATATCTAAATAGATTTTCATCAGGTGTGCATCTAATTAGACCCTCATAGGAGGTGCATTTAATTAGGCCGGCATCAGATCCGCATCTAATAAGGCCCGTCTCTAAATAGATCTGCATCTAATTACTTCTGAATCAGGTATGCATCTAATTAGACCCGCATCAGACCTGCATCTAAATAGAACTGCATTAATTAGATCCGAAACTAATGAGATCTCAATCAGGTCTGATTAGGTCCGAATCAGACCTGCATCTTATTAGAATTGCATATAATTAAAACTGCAACTAGATCTATTTAGATCTGCATCTAATTAATCCTGCATCAGATCTATCATCGAATTAGATCCGCATCTAAATAGAACTGCATCTACTTAGGCCTTCATCTAGTCTGCATCTAATTAGGCCCCCATCAGATTTAAATCTAATTAGATCCATATCTTCATCAGGTTTGCATCTAATTAGATAGGAATCAGGTATATATCTAATTAGGCCAGCATCAGTCCTGCATCTAATTAAGCGCGCATGAGATCCACATCTAAATACAACTGCATCTTATTAGGACCGCAACTAAATAGATCTATATCTAATTATATCTGAATCAGGTCTGCATCTTATTAGGACCGCAACTAAATAGATCTATATTTAATTATATCTGAATGAGGTATGCATCTTATTAGGCCCGCATCAGAACTGCATCTATTTAGAGCTGTAAATAACTAGATACATTCAAATCTGCATCTTATAAAGCCGACATCAGATCTGCATCTAATTAGATCCGCATCTAAATAGAGCTGCATCTAATTAGGCTTGCATCAAGTCTGTGTCTAATTATGTCTGCATCAGATCTGCATCTAATTAGATCCATATAAGCCGTTTATTTTGAAAATGCGGCAAATCCTTTTTTGAAAAAAAAAATTAGATAATATTAGTTATATATAAAACTTGTTATGATCTTTTTATGCGTAAACAATTTAAAGTTAAAAAAAATCAGATTCTAGTATTTTGGAGATGAAAGTTTCAGCTCTTAATACTATTGACAATCTGTTTATTTTGAAATTGGTGCAAATCCATCTTAGATTAAAATTATTTTTGACCGAATATATTACGGCAAAATTTTGCTCCGGTTGCTGTATGGTGAAGCAAATGTGGCCGTTTGATATCATGTCTGAAATCTAGGGTGTTTAAATTGTTTACTCATAATAAAGATCATAACAAGTTTTATCTATACTATCATTATCTCCATTTTTTTCAAAAATGGTCTTGCCCCATTTTCAAAATAAATGACTCAAATATAAAATATCCTTTTTTTTCTTTTCTAATTAGTAAATGCAAAATATAACAGCTACTATAGCTACTACTTCTAATGCAATCCGAATTCTTGCTAAGGATTGTTGGGATCGTTGCAATGCAGATCTATTTCATGAACTCTATTTGTTGTTTAGTTTGCCTCTGTGGATGGGTAGAGGGAGTGACAACTCTAGCGGGTAAACTAAAAAAATGAATTTGAAAACAATTATGACAAACGTGGACCATAACCAAAAATGTTAATGAAAATGATTTTGATAAAGATATAGTATTTTTCTGTGTGTGACATCATCTATTTTTGTAGAAGCTCTGCCTCAGTTTAGCAGAATTATTCTTTTACACTATTCTTCTGAAAAACAGTGGTTAGAATCTATTCTCTTTAGCGATGAATCCGGCAGTTCTAAAATAAATACTTTTAATATAATTTTGCTGTCCTGTTTATCAATAAACGATAAAATTCATAGAAATTGCAAAACCCTGTATATATTAGAAACTTACGAATGACGATGATAATTTTTCATGAATAGACTTATGTTTTACCAGAATTGATATACTTGATACTATATTTTTCTGAGTGGAAGAAAAAAAGTCAATGAATTCAATTCCAATTTTAATAGCTTTACAGTCATATGGCAAATCTAAATGCG
Organism: Argiope aurantia; assembly: GCA_026543865.1. NCBI lineage: Eukaryota > Metazoa > Arthropoda > Arachnida > Araneae > Araneidae > Argiope > Argiope aurantia. The sequence goes on along the minus strand of JAPMOR010069179.1, from coordinate 1,899 downwards.
AGAGTCATTTAACATCTAACTATGTTCAAGTTTCCTCCATGTGTTGTGTTAAACTAGATTGCGAATTCAAGTCATTTTTTTGTGAAACTAGTGGGATCAGTCTGCCCAAAACATTCATGCATACTCTCTAATAAAGGTGAATTTGTATTTTGGACGCACTTTTTTTCCAATAGATTGAAATAAAAATTAGATATAGAACTACAGTCGCAGTCACAAAATAACATAGCGAATTTAATATATTTAAGTCATTGGGTTTTTGAGTTATTGAGTTTACATGCTTCGGAAAATACAGACCGACTGACATTCAATCCTTTATTGGATATGGATAGAAATTCGATAAATGTCTACAGTATAGAATTTAAATCTGTGCTCCGAATTGTGTCCATCTGGTTTTTTCCATTTTGTAATTATTGTGCTAGCTTATATTCGAACAGTTGGACAGACAGACTTTGCTCAAAATTTGAAAGAAATCTACAAATTTAGTCTAAAGACATTTAGACAAATTTAGTCTAAACATTTCTATGAAAGAAAATTCTCCAATTGAAGATTCGTATAAAATATAATTCACCACTTAAATGTGGTCAGAAATGACACTGAAACTTATTTATCAGGTGAACATATTTATTTATAGACATTTTTTACTTTCCCAAAAGTGATTACAAATTTTAAAAAGTTAACTCGAGATTTTGATGTTAGACTCAACGTTTGTAGGAGAGATCTACAAATGTTCAGATTTCGAACTTTAAACGTCCATTCTCAGAAAGTCTGTCTGTCCAAGTACAGATGATCACGGCACCTACAAAGAACTAAATGAATTAAATTTGGTACACAGTTTTAGAATTTAAAGTGTAGATTAACGGAATCATATTCGTTAAAGGGTTGACCATCTATCAGTCTGTGCATTTACATGCAAAAACTTATGAAGCATCGATTTAGTGGGATTCAACATGTTGTCTTGTTACTAAAAATGTAGCTATATGATAAATTTCAGTTTCATTCGGTCAAAAAACAAACAAATAAAAATAACAAAAAGCACGGAAATTGGAATGCGACACTTTGGAATTTTAAATATTCGCTTTTATTCCCTCCGGGAGGTATAATGATTGTACAAGCAAGAAGCGACGAAGTACGTCAATCGATCGTACAGCACGACACAATTGTGAAAAGAGTGCAAAGAGAACGAAATAGCTTTCCCCGGTCATTATATACATGAGATTCTGACAGGGATTTCTTTACATGTGTTGATTTTGGCAAGGGAATTATAGGTATCTTTTAAAAGAATTTGTTTAGACTGATATATTTTTATCCCTTCACTGTCAGCGTGATAACTGCTGATTTAAGCCCTTTTACAGAGCTTGGATCAAGAAATAAGAGAACATTTTAGAATTAAGTTAAATGAGCTAAATTAAGATAAAAATTTAGGAAATAAATTAGGATATAATTTAGATTTAGAGACCCAACTGACTTCATCTGTTTTGACACGCACCAAAAAATGCTTTTTTTGTGGAAACGAACGGCATCCAAGGAACTCTTATCCAGCCAAGGAAGTTATCTTTATAAAGTGTGGCAAGAAAGGACATTACAACGAGTGTGTAAATTACGATCCACACGTAATACCACAAATGCTACCGACTCTGCTTTGCTTTTGGTTTCTTCCACAGAAACACCTCATTGTCTCCAGAAATCCATAACCAAATTGTTAGTAAATGGAGTAGAACTAAATGCACTAATCGATAATTGATAATTTATTTTAAAGCAAGTTTTAAAAATAAATATATCGTCAAATAATAAATGAATTCCTGCTCTCAAATTACAATTTTTTTTCCGCCGAGACTTTCGATGGACTTTCGGTTTGATGATATAAGGACATTTGTATTTTGCCTATTTCGATGGGCTTCT
>JAPMOR010069178.1:9222-22475 GCA_026543865.1 Argiope aurantia | reverse complement strand
ATATTCAGGATAACAGAATTCTTCATTTTTGTTTTTTAAAGAATTGTTGGGTAAAATTAAAGGACGTTTGTATTTTTGGCAATGTGAAATTACTATGATAAGAATATATTGAAGAGTTAATTAAATAGATGATGAAAAAGAAAAATCGTATTTCGCTAAATAAATGATTAAAGAATATATAATCAAAACTTATTCGTTAAGTTACATAGTTAAATTTACATAGTTTGTAAAAGTTAGTTTGAAAAGGTTAAAGTTACATACTTTGAAATAATTTCTCTGAAGAGAAAAAAAGATGACCAACACGTTATGGTATTGTATAACACAAAGATAGCAAACTGTTCATTTCAGGCCATATATGTTAGAATACTCTATTAGCATTATTTAATTTCTTTACATGGAATATAATGAGCTTAAAATTAAAATTAGATTCTTCGTGGATTCTTAGGCAATAAATCTTTACTACTAATAAAAATGAATGTGTTTGTGTGGGAGTGAGTTAATACTCTACAGACGAGACTGTTTCATCTACAGGATCAAATTTGGCAAATATATTTTATAGGTTGAATTGCATACCTCGGATTTTTTTTAGAATTTTAATAAAAATTTTCGTTTGTTAAAATTAAGTTAAACTGAGCGTATTTTCATCATAATTGCATGCTTACTTTTGCACACAAAGGATTTTCAATTATTATGAAAATACAGAAAAATAAATAAAAATAATGCAGCAGTTAATTATATATTATTAAATTATACAGAATATAATTGCAGTATAATTTTTAAAAACTGTTTTATTTAATTTTCAACAAGTGTTTTTTAAGTTTAGACTTCAATAATGTTTCGATTAATATTTCATGATTGCTTTGTACTAACCAATATTGACGATCAATATATGAAAATCGGATTAATTTTTGCATGTATAGTATGTTTTGGAGAAAGACATATTTTAAAAATAATTTTTGAAAATATATTACATTTACAGTTCAGGTTTAATGTGAAACTGGGAAATGATAATTATTTTTTAAAGGTGCTTCAATTTTTTTCAACATTGTTACTTTTTTGTGACATATTTGGATGTGTAAAAATATTGAAGAGAAATTAGAGAAACGCATAATATTATGAAAAGAACAGTATACGGTTTCTAAAATAATATGTGTTATCTATCTCTCAAAATTAAAACAAATATTTAAAATGGTTAAAAAATCTTGCTGAGGAGGACTTGTTTTTATATGTTCAGTAAGATTTAATGGAAGAGAAATTTTTTATTAAAATTTAAGTTGAAAATTTTTAACATTTATAAGTACCATTGTTTCTAATTTTTTAAAAATATATAATGCCAAAAATAGAATTCAAGAATGTTTTTTTCATGAAATGTTGAATTCTTGAAATTATAGAATTAAATATTTTACTGACATAACTGCCAACATAGTCGTTCTAAATTTTTTTTTTATTTAAGTAACTTTATCTAAAGTCACCCTTCTTCTCACACAAAAACCGCTGCATATTTTTTATACCTTATAAACTTTTTTGCTATTTTTCCATTGACTCTACGGCGAAAAAACGGCCATATAATGCCCGTGTTACATTTGATGGAAGATTCTCTGAATGAAAACTTCTCCCCCTAGATCTCAGAGTGCCACCTCTTCTTCTGTTCGTTTATTTTATTCCTAGGGAAAGGAAACTTAACTAGCAGACAGTCTGGAATTGATTGTCCATCGAGACGAAATCTTTATTTTTACTTTTATTTTCACCGTAACATATTGTGAGCGGAAAATGTATTTATTCCTATCTTCTACAATTTGAAATAGCACAAGCTTTGATCATTGTAAATATTTCTTTTATTAAGAAGTTTACTGACTGTGGAGTTTTTGTAGAGTTTGCTCTGATGTATAAATATAGCAAGTAAAATAATATTAAAATTTTTCAATTTTGGAAAATGAACACTTGTTAACTGTGAGGTGCCAATGCCATAAAGAAACGTAGCGTTGTGGACGTCAATTAGTGAAATGCACCTGATAGATTTTAATCAAATTTTATATAAGACTTTTTCCAATATTTGCGATTATATTAGAGCACTTTGCCGTTTTTATGAATGGTTGAGTCATTTTTATCAATTTAATACATGCCCCTCAAAAACTTTCAGGAGTATGTATTAAAACACAAATTGCACCCAATTTATTCGTCGCTTTATAGCTAATTTCTAAACCCTTAATTGCTCCCATTGGATAAATACTATTATGATGAAAAGAATTATATTTTATATTGTTAGAGTTCCTAAATTAAAATCTGATAGGGGATTTACAGGGATTACAGGGATAGGGGATTACTAAATTGATTTCTTTATAGGGGATTTAGAAATAAATGACTACTCTCAGTTCATTTCAAATATTTCAAAAAATCTTTTGAATATTTATGAACAATAGCATTTATTTTACCCTTGAAAAGCACAGATATTACTGTCAATGACAATAAGCAGAATTATTCTCATCCAACAATTTCTTTCAAAATTTCACCCTTGTTATTTATTTATTGATATACTTCTCGTGTACAGCCGACCGCAATTCCGCCTCTGAAATAGGAAGTTTCGAACGAAGTTGTTGCGACAACTACAATTTATTGGCATACTATTGGCAAAATGAATAGAAAATTGATTTCTTTTGAATTTGAATGGCTTTATTGCTGTCAGAAACGATTAGAAAAAATATTGATCTATGATCTGTAAATTAAGCCATTTAGGAAATGTATGTATTTTGACACACCATCATTAGTGAAATTAAGTAATTTTACTAATAGATTAATCATAATTAAGTAATAATACTATAAAAATTTGATCGTCTTTCTTTTTCTACAATGTATCAATAACTCAAAAGACAAAATAAAATTTTTTTCAACTTTCAGTGCATTTTTAAGAACGCCATTAAAGCATTTTTACGCCATTTAATGATTTTTTAAAGCGTCACAGCTTTGTCCATGTGATTTATTTGTTAACATGATTAAAGTTCTTGTGTACATTCGACCAACATGCCACCACTGAATGCAGAAGTATCGAGAGTATTTGTTGTGGCTGAATGCAATTTATTGATACACTATTGATAAAATGAATAAAAAATTGCTTTCGTTTGGATTTGAATAATATATTGCTTTCAGAAGAAATGACAGGACATTGGAGATATATAAAATAAGCCATTCAGAGAGACAATATATTTTGGCATTGTAATGTTACATTATAAATTGGTTACATATGAATTCCTTTGCATTAACAGTTTTTTTGAGTTGTAACTTTTTAACTTATTCCTTGATTTAAGTTCGCATTATAATCGGAACTAAATTCATTAGACCCATTTTTCCCAAGTAATATAAACAAAAATAATTACTTGCTTTTACATATTTAAATCCATTGCTGAATAAAACATGTAAACAATCAAACATTTGATCTGATGTCAAACAGCCATTAATAAATTCGGCTAGGATTTCTTTCAAATAAAGATTTTTGTGCTCCTAATTTAATAGCATGACAAATCAATAAGGTAATAAAGTTATTTTAAAAGTGATTTTTTTTCATTTCTCTGCTTCAGCGAAAAAAGTTCCATTTAGATTTATCTAGATGACAGTTAATTGAAAATTAATCAATAAATGTATTTATCAATATAGGTATTTGCTAAATTAATGTAAAAAGTTTAAATAAGGACCTTAAGAAATTTAAGAATAATAACTAAATAAAAATATGAGATTCAAAAATGTTTTGCTTTAATTAAAAAAATAAAAAATAAAGAGAAATTGGTTAATACTTTAAATTTTTTTTTATAGAAAATCAGGTCAGAAATGCCAGAGAAACATGTTTAAAATGGTCATTTCTAGCCATTTTACATTATTAAGTGTTTTATTTTATATTAATTAGAGATGAAAATACAGGCAAATATATGAAAATTAATCAATCACGAGGTATTGAATAAAAGCATTTTCTAAATTATATCTTAAAATTCGAGCTTCGAGTGGCATTCAGCCACCATTAGGACTGACTGTGTGTGTGCCAAATTTATAGCAGTATCTGTCATGGATTTGTCTGGTCACCACAAACACATACGCACACACACCTTCATTTATAAGTCTAAATTAAGGTATTGTACTCACATAATTTGAATCATTTATTGAAAGATGGAATACCAAAATCAATATTCTAATCACTTTCTAATATCTTATCGTTTTTATGTTCAAATTGGAAATGAAAAATTCTAAATATCCTCAGAGCTCCATTGTTAGTTAATTGAATAAATTTTGATTCCATGAGAGTGACGCCGTCTAGTAAGAGATTTTATATAAATTTATTTTCAGGTCGAAAATTGAAAATTAATCATTACAATTTTAAAAAATCTGCTTTTATTAGTGTATTGAAATGTTAAACATGATACTTTTATTAAAAATCAGGCGAATAAGGCGAAAACTTTTCAAAGCATGCAACACTTGTAACGGAGATATAGACAAAAATTGAGAGTTCACAATCAGTCATTAAACATTAAAGTATGTAATGAACCTCTTCAAAATCACAAATTATTTGAAGCATTTATCACAGTATATTCCTCTACCTGATTCTAATAATTTGTTTTACAAAAAGTTTCTTTATCTAGTAATTGATTCAATTGTCTATTGATTTTCATTATTTATCGATTAATAAATATCGGTCTTTTATATCGATTAATAAATTTTTATTCTAAAATATCGGTAGCCCGTCAGCCGCTGTTAAAATAGAAATAACAACGTTGCCCGAGGAACACCACGTGGAGGTCGGCTACCAAAGTTCCTCGAGGGCTGTCCCCATACACTCCGATGACAACATTTCTGGACAGCCCCGGGAGGTCAATATGACCCCACTCCCTCATTCCAAAGAAATACATTCCATCTGCTGATCGTAAAATAGGATTATCAGTGAATAAGGCTGTAGTTCGTACACAGAAATTATTTGATTTGACAGTTTTATTAAAGGATTTTTGTTTTAAAGTATTTTTTGGAAACGAATAAAATGCGTTATTTTTAAATAAGAAATGCAATTTCTTTATTGTTCCTTTGAAGAATAATTAGGATGTTCACCTCCATTTTCTGAAGGCAATTAGATATTTAGGTTGAATCACTAAGCTTCGGTCAAAGATGAAGATGAGATTTCGAAATAGATTGGTCTTCAATTCCTATTAAAAAAATTTCTAATGATTTCTAAAAATAAGAATTTCATTTGATTTGACTTCCCTTCCAAATAAATTTATCTTCATTTCGATTAATCGATTGTCCGATAAAGAATCCTTTTGATCAATTGAATGTTCATCTAATGGCTGATATCTTATTTCGAGTTTGTAGAATGTTTCTGCAGCATTTTGTTACTGTATGTAAATTGACTCATTATATATAATCTTCAAATCATCCATGGGTTGCTTCAATTTTCCTTTTATAGACATATTCAATAAATAACACTTTTTATAATGAGAGGATTTTCATGAATTTTCTGTTCTCTCTTTTTTTAATCCGTGTCAATTGGATCATGGGATCACAGATGTTTCACAGATTGTAAGATCTATAAAAATTTATCATTAAATGGCTTTGTTTGTATTTCTATAATTTTATATACTTGGGTGCACTATTTTTTTTATATTTGTTTTCTTCTTACTCCAATGAAGCCTTTTTTAAAAATTATGTCTGCATCAAAAATATTTCAACTTCAAAGCAAATTGATATATCCATGCGTTCAACAAATGAATAAATTCTTTAATAAGGAATGTATTGAGTTTTCTGTATTCTAAAGCCAGTTTTGATTCCAATTCATTTTTTACGCACTTAATAGCAATAGGAAATTGTTAATCCGGTTTATAATAATGTAATGATATTATCAAGTTCCAGAATTTTCATCTTCATTTCTCTGTTTTGACACTTTTCCTTGCTTTGCAAAGTTTTTACTAATCTTCTAGTATTTTTAGGTCATTAAATATTTAATAAAAACAATATGCATACTTGAAATATTTCTTCTTCTTTTAGAAATAATGTATTGTTTATTTCGTTATAAAAAAGCTATTTCAAAATATTGATCTTGAGATAATTCAGCACACAACAGATATTAGCTGGAGGAATCTTTGACTTCAAAAATATTTGAATGATGAGAAGAGCTTTTAAAATTTGCTATGATATAATCAATATCTATGTGAAAGCGTAAGTGATTTATTATCTACAATGCTCTGTTTCAGTTTAAAGATGATAGAAAATTTTTTACTATTATTTCGTTAGGGTATTATTAATTCTTTATCTTGAAATATGTAAATTATACTGCATACTTGGAACGGGGAATTGGAGGCTCACCGAAAGCAATGCGAATTTCATTCTCGCGGTCGAGCCTCCCCCGTTCCATGGAGTAATACAGTGCGATCAGATACTGTTTTGCAGTTTCAAGGTTGAAGTCTGCCTCGTCAGGCTTTTCAACATCATCTCCGAAATCAAAGGTTGCAGGTGGTTTTTCTGCTTTAGGAGACTTGAAAACGGAAGCACTGGAAGGAAATAAACTTCAAATTAGTGCATTTTATTTCCCTTAAATTTTATTATAATCTAATTAAACTATTACAATCTAAGCAATATTAAAATTATTATAATCTAATTTAGATACTATTTTAGACTTCGTCTATACAATGAACAGAAATAAGAGAGCAATCAATGAAATCTTTTATTGAGACAGTAATTATTGCTATTATGTAGTGAGTACAATTAAAGCTTTTATTACGTTGTGCCATTTATGCTAAAAATTAGTGTATCTGCTAATTTAAAGATGAATTTTAAATCACAACCAGTATAATATTTGTTTACTGAAATTAAAATACAGAAAATAGATTAATAAACAGTCACGTTAGGTTATTATCTCGATAATATAATTGCTTAAATTAGTATATCTTTGTACAATGATTTTAGTTTTTGCCATTTTGAAGACAGAAATTAAAACTTTATGTAAATAATATCATCTGAATACCATAATATGTTTTAAACATAAATGTTTTACGAAACATAAAAAACGATTTTGTGTACTTACAATGCTCTCCGAATTCGCTTAAGAAGTTTAGGTGCCATCACAATCCAAAGTGGTTTTTCGGTACAAAAATCGCAATAAAATAACGAAATATCAAAATAATCGCAGTGAAATTCACAAGAAGCTTCAGCGTCAGTGTCTTTTCACCAAATGGGCAGAAACATTGTTGATTTCGGCAAAAGAATATCGTTCCATTGTTATGATAACAATAATCATCACTATTGCAGATAGGTGCTAGATTCATTTTTATGAATTACTTGTTCCAACAATGTTTAATTACATTGTTTCACATAATACCATTCGTTTCTTTCGAACAAGGTTATTCACATTGTTGCAAAATATCTTTCATTCTTCATATATAAAATTTGAATGCAGTATTTTTAAATATTTATGAGGGTTTTAGCTTAAACTACTTGACAGAAATTGCTATTTTTCAGTGTAAATCATAAAAAAATTATAATATCTCTTCAACTATGTTGATTCTTCAATATTTTATTTATTTATTTTAAAATCTGAACAAAAAGATTATATTGTTGCGTAAATAAGGGATCACCAAATATTGTCATCCAATCCTGCTTTATTTTTTTTGACATCATTTTTCTTAATTTCCTTTCGTTTGAAATTAACTTTGATAGTAAAAGAAAGTTCTGAGACTTTTTTAACAACAAACTGAAAATCTGAAATTATACAAAAATATTAAAATCAATAGCAAATCCCGAAAGCGTTATTTTTTTTCGTTAGAAATAGTTGAACGAATAAATATTTTTAATTGCAGTAATAATGTATTTTAATTTTAATGAATGTCTAGTAACTTCTAGAATTCTGGTTCTGATTCTATAAAGTATAAATTAAAGTGACTCACTCTTTCATGGTTTGGTTCTGTTATCCATATTTCTAAATTAAAAGTTATTTTATACTTCTTAGTATGTATTACGAGAATAATTTTTTATACAATGTAATTATTTTTTTATTTTTATTTTAATCTTTTTTATATTCCTTTTATTATAAGATAAAATATTGTATGTCAAATAAATTACATTAAATTTATTAGCAGTAGGTGATATTGATATTGGAATAAATTATACGAATAATGATAATCAAGTTAATTAACTTTAAAATACTCCCGATTTATCAGAGGCATTCAGCTATAAAAATCAGCGGGATCTTCCTTAATGTTTCTCGCGTACTCCCTAATGAATGTGATATCATCTTTCTCTTCTGCAAAAGCAAACGAAACATTTACAGGACTGTAAATATCCCACGTACTCAAAGTTTTATTTTCAGAGTCAAACGCATGAGTATTTTACACTTCTTACAAGAAGGTAAAGAAAATCAAATATGTATTTTGCACTCCTTTTATTCGCTTGATTGAAAGAAAACATACAAGAAAACATCTATGAATTTTGTAAAAGGATATAAAATTTCATAGGAATCTATAAATGTGGTGCAAAAGCTACATACCAGATTTCATCCATCCAGTTTTACATTTCATTCTCAAAGTAATTTTAAGTCGCCGCGTTCATGGACAAGGAGTTACAGCAGCATACACGAATAATTCCAGAAATGGGCTTCTAGGACTGAAGGAGTTATGAAATTTGAAGAATGTTTTAAATCGTGAGTTCAGATTTCTTAACGATTATCATACCTTCGCTTTGTGAGAGATGGTAAAAAATTACTCTTACATCTATCAGGCATTAAAAATTCGATCACAAAACAATAAAATAATACTAAGGCAACGTCTTAAGTGAAAGAAAAATAATGAAATATGTTAAATAAATATGCTTAAAAGCAAAAGAAATTTATTGGGTACTATCCAAATTTTTGAGGTTGAATGTTTGAAATTCCAACCAATCACTAGTGCAGGACATTCAATGGTCGATAACAGATTGAATGTGTAAAATAACTGCGTAAACAGAGTAATCCTCTGATGAATCTGGCCTTTAATACACTGCTACCTGCATGTAAATAATGAGCTTTGTAGTAAAATGTTAAGAATTTATTGCATTCAAAGCGATTCTGTTCTTCTAACATTCAAATGAAAGCGAACTTGATAGCAATAAAAGTTAAAAAGCTATATCGTTGAAATTTAGCATATGTTTAACATATAAAGAGAAACTTTATCAAATTCTGAACCAAAGCATTTCAGTTACTCCATTTGTTCTTGCATATTTTCACATAGAAGTAAACACAATGGTTAAGGCAAAAGAAAATTCATACGCAGTTAACATGTAAATTAAAAATTTTCTTTAAATTTTGTAGACAAAATTCTCTTGCATTTTACTTTATGTCGGTCTGTACATTCCCATCTATATAAACATAATGACTGAAAAATTCGAAATGAAATTTGGTGAGTGAGCTGGCTTCTAAAAGTATAGAAATGCATCAAAGAGCAACTTCAGTCGTTTGAAAAAATTTGCAAGTTGAATAATAGGTTTTTTAAAAATGCTAAATGAATGCATAAATCCATCATTGTGTAAAAGCGTACACATATAAGTACCTAAAAATATGTTAATAAACAGAATGTTAAAAACACTTTTTGTAACTCTCTATTAAATAATTGTAATCTTTTTAAAGTATGCATTTAGTATAACATAAAATTCAAATAAAACTTTTAAATATTAGAGCTTCACATTAATGATTTATCGTTAATCGATAATCTAAATTGCTTTTATGATTCATAATTAAGCTTCACAAAAATGTTCATTAATTGAATATCTTGAAACATTCCATTGAAAAAGATTATAAAATGAACGAAAATAATTTCTAACTTCCAAGAAAAAAAGTGGATAAAACTGGCTTTTTTCTCAAAATGTAAAATTAAATTTAGGTACAAAATAAACTATTGAGGTTGAATTATTTTTCTGAATATTGATGAATTTCATTTAGTTTTATAAAGAAATGTAATGTGAGAAATAAATTATAGCGGCTTCATTATGCTTTTTGATATTTACCATTTTTATAGAGAAAAACAAAGAGAGATAATTAGAACTGCTCTTATCGTAACTTATCTGGATCGTCGATAAAATTCCAAGTCTTTCTTGTAAATATACTTATATAATTTTTTAAATATTTGTAGTAACCCTTGGGCAAGTATCCTTCTATGTGATTGCATCTCTTTAGAAAAATATAACAAATTTAATTTTTGCAATTAAGCTTTAATGCAGTCCTTGAGTTATTAATATAAAATTCAAATTTCTCCGAGTTGAAATATGCTCTATAAAGCTGATAATATTTTAAGTTTAAATAAAGTAAAAATTAAAAATTCAACAATCGATATTGCTAATCTGTCATCACCTTTGCCATTTCAGAGAGCATTAAAAATATATGGTTCGTAATGCTTCTTTTACGAAATCGTTTAAATTTATCGCCGCTGCAAAATCTGAACTTTACAAAATGCTTTTTAATTTGAGATTTTGTACCTGCTTTTTGAGATACATTAAATACAATTAAAAAAAGTTAGTAGCATAATTTTAATTTCTGCATCTCTCAAATTCAGTAGCCAACTATAAAAATCACACATTGTTTTTTAATCGTCCAACTAAACTGCATAATTCGAATGCATTCAATGCTTGAAATGGAATTAATGACGTCTCGAGATCATTTTCATCAGACTATAGCCTATAAAACAATTTGCTTCTAATTGAGTCCTATGTGTATCTCTATCAAATATATCTTAAATTATGTGAATAATTGTTTGCAAATCACAGATTAATTAATTTAGTAATTTATTTCATTTTTTTAAATATTATACACCTTCATAAACACAAGTTAATTTAAAATTTTTAATTCTTTGTCAAAATAAGTAAATGGAAAAATTATATATTCATAAATTCTATTGGATATTTGCAAATTATAAACAAAGAATTCATTCGCAAACTATTATTACAGAATTAATATATCTTTTGCCATATTACTTATATGAAATATCAATCTTTCACAATTTTTTATGCTTATTTAATGATAATTATTATTAACTGCATTTAATTATCTAAACTGAAAGAAAGCTCCGACATCTCTATTTCCCTCCAAGCATAATAATAAAGAACAGATTCTTTATCAGAAACATTTATCGATAAAACTAGAAAATTTTCGTAACTTAAGCCTGCAGAACAAAATCCTCTGTGTCAATATACCGATCTGAAAATCAGGAAACGCAATAGAATCAGTTCCCCAAGGACCACATTAAACACTGAAGCACCAGAGTGTTACGAATAAGATGTGAATTTGATGATTCCATGTCAGGAAGAAAGAGACAAAGCTTTTGATGCTCCTTCGGAATGCGTTCTTTCTTCTAAAAAGAGAATTCGCTTAAAATATTCAGGAGATGTTTTGAAAGGATTCATTCATATGTAGGGGTGATTGATCGATCTCCTTTGAGAAAACGGAAAGAAAGACTTGGGAGGAAACCCTGGAAGTAGAGCCGTTGAAAATACAAAATAAATAAATAAAATTAAATTTAAAAAAAAAGAAAAAAAGGGGGGGGGGGAAGAAGTGTTCTTATTTAGGAAAACATTTCGATACTCAAAATAAAAAGAAACATTGCTAATTTTAAAGAAAGAAATTAAATTAGTAAATTTTATTTAAATATACTGAGATATATCACGTGATATTTTTTATGAAAAAAAGAAGCTTTAGTTATTATTTCTTGATTAAACAGGAATTGTTTATAATATACTAGCCGCCATTGGCGACCAGCCGGTTCACCAGTATTACCGCTCGCTACAATTTTCAATTAAATATTTCAAATAACTTGTCTCTTAATATCTTCTCAAACAAAACATTTTTAATCTTCAAATTTTGATAGTCATACCAAACTTATACTCTTGTTTAGATCGTTTCGTTCAATTTATTATATATATTTTGCTAATTTGTTGCCATTTCCAGCAAAACTTCAACTTTAATTTAAAATGTAAATGATGAAATTGCAATTAATATTAAGATATTTTTTAATAAAATCAAGCGTTTTATTTTATTTATCATCTTTATTGTTATTAATTAATTATTATTATTATTATTGAATGTGAGTATTGCAAACAGAATCGCTCGGCATTTAAGTCTTAGTGGACTGCAAAATATTTTTCATAATTTATGTAATATCTCAAAGAATAATTCAAAAAAAATTTCTCAGATTCAGCATAAAATTCAGTTTTTAGTTTTGCTTTCAAAAAGATTGAAATGAAATCAGTAACAATATTTTGTTCCGGCCTATAAATATATTTCAAAAATTATGAAGTCTAAATTTAATGCAGTAAGGTATCATATTCTGAGAAATATTCTGGACGCACCAAATTTTAAATAAATGAATGAATGTTTCTATTTTCCACGATCAACTAAGACTGATTTATGAAACTCTTGAAAGTGTTTCAGTCAGGAACCAACGTAGCTTACTTTCCGTTTGTGCCAGCGTCCGTGCAAAAGAATCGAATATTTCGCCTATATCTGGCGGTAGTAACTGGTGAAGTGTTTGTACGGATACGGATCCAAGATTCCATACAGGACATGTCGAATCGAAAGATACCAGAATCCAATACTTTTTTACAGCTTCAAGAACACTGCTATTCTCCGTTGAAGTCTCTGGTGTCAATTATCCCATGAAATTCCTCATTTCCTCAAATTGTATAAAATCCAATATCTCGTTTAAGGAAATAGTGTTTTTTTCTCCTTCTGTCCTTTCCCCATGCGAAATTTTCTCAATGGAATAGTTGTGAATTCACTATTATTATAGAAGCTTCAACTACAAACACTAAATCTTGTAATGATGATATGCTGCCAGAATAGAATAATGAATTTATTTCCAGCCATATGATTTATAGCTCGCTTGAATTGCATGAAACGACTTAGTATGACATATGTACGTTCTTTTTCGGTCACTTTTTGAATTATTTTTTATATATGGAAGAAAAATCTGAAGTCCCTTTGATTATATTTACTCCAACCTTCTTATATTTACTTCTCGGAGAATTAATTATTTTATACTGAATTTAATTATTTGTTATTAATTACTAAAATAACTGGTAATTAGTAAAAGACTATTCGAATATATGGGACCGTAACTATCAAACTATTCACAAGAACGGAAGAAAAGTTTTGTTCATAGTATTTTGGAGTTATGCGCTGAAAAATCATATGAAAAACAACATTTAAATCTAACAGTTACGGTTACAGCGACAAAACTGCAAACTTTTCAAATATAAACATCATTTTT
>JAPMOR010069175.1:0-17308 GCA_026543865.1 Argiope aurantia | reverse complement strand
TATATATATATATATATATATATATATATATATATATATAATAGTTACCACCATATCACCATATTTGACATCAAATCCTTTGCAAAGAAACCGAAATACGCTAAATAGCTCATAACAATATGTAAATAACCTTTATAGTTCAAATAAATATTGCTAGTTTAAAACTCTCTTGAAACAGCCAGTGTTTTACAATAATATAGAAAATTTTGAAATAAAAATTTAATAATATAAAATATTAAATTATAAATATTAATATTTTAATTGACATTATTATATTATTATATTTATTGCTTATTCTATGATATTTATTTTTATAATAAAATATAAAATAGTCCTGATGAATAAATTATTGGTACGTAGGACTGTTGAATGCGAAATAAAATCAATTTAAATTATTTATCAAAGAAAAACATTGATGGACTTATTTCATTGTTACTCACATTGATTTTAAATTAATTATCTAACCTCCTTTGGTGTCCAGGTACTTTGTCGGAAATATATGTTCTGTAGTGGATCTTATACTAATTGCATAATATAATATTCATAATTCTTTCAGCGGAATAAGAAAAAATTGAGATCATCATCAAAGCCGTGATTTTTTAACAACCTTAAACCTGTTTTTTTTATCTGTAGATGAACGATTTTAATGAAGTCGAATCCAGTGACATCGTAATGTCGTTAAAAATGCAATCCAACATTTAACCCAACTTGTAAATGATCATTGTCATTACTATTGTCTTTTGTATTATTTTGGCTATAAACTATTCAGACAAGATATTTTTTTCGATTCCCACAAAAATAGAACACCATGAGACGAAATTAGTTTGCAATTCTTTTCGACAACCACTGATGAGTGTTATGAGAAAAAATATTTAAAAATAATGCTGAAATTCAGAAAATTGCTATCTCTCTCTTTTACTTACAAAAACACGCACACAAACATCCCCCCACACTCACGCACGCCTACTTACATACACACGCACTCACATCACAATATCAATGACGATAAATGAATGAATAAATCATAATATTCTTAGATAAATAAATATAAGTAATTTTTGTCATTTGTTACATCTTAGTGTTTATATTAAATATTTAAGATACTGCTAATAATATTTTAAAAGATAATTCATATTTTACCCAGTTGACATTAATGAACGTTTTCATTAACATCAGTGTCGCAAAACCTTATTCGTTTCCTCTTTATTCTGGATTTTTGCCCTCTCAAAATGATTTAGGCCATAACAAATTTTTCTCTTCATAACTAATTCGATCAAAATTTTTTGCTCACTTTAATTTCATTATTATTTTTATATGATTTTTAGTTGCATATAGTAATTCTATAAATAATTTATTTGATTAGATTTTTATTAAAGATAAATTTCCTCAATAACTTGGTAGAGTTAATTTTGTAATCAGCAGGAATGATCAACTTTAAACTTTCTCACATACTCTCTGCTATACAAAAGAACTCCTTAATTTGCTTTGGCGTACAATAGGTACAAAATATTAGCCTTTGGCTTGAATTTTGCATTTTTACTGAATCTATCATGCCATCGTTGGCGTATAAAGCCATGATATGCGGCTAATAGCATCCAAAAATGTATCTGTGGTTTGGATGAGTTGCCTGAATTCTTCTAGTATTCGAAGTGGTTTTTAATAAAGTGTAATCCATGTTTTTTAAAGATTATTTTTTTAAACAGCATTGGAGTTTGAAACTTGCCATGCCTGGTGCATTTATAGATATATACTATTTTCTCCTCCAAAGCTGATGTCTTTAGCTCTCTCCTAATGTAAGATGTTAACACTCATTTATTGTATTTTATGTATTTTTAATAGTTCACAACCTACTATGTAATTTTTTTTCTATTATTTTTCTGTACCATTATGCGTTTTCTCCAGGGGGTTCTTTATTGTTTGCAAGGGTCTAATGTCATCAAGTGTAGTTAGTTCCTTCGTGCTAGATGGGGTTGCTCTTCTGTGGCATCATCAAGTTTCCCACATGGCCTCTGGCACAGTCTGGGTAATACTATATTCTGCATAATTTTATTATTTACATATCAATAGTTATTCAAGAATATCTCTCAAACATCATTTTTGATAAAAATTTTAATCAAAATTACTTCATTTGGTAAGATTAAATAAATTGCAACAAATGTTGTGAATGAAACATATGTAATTAAAAATAATATATTCATTTATATAAAAGTCCTACATAAAATAATTGAAGACGATAAATTTATGCATGAGACAAATTTGTATTTAAATTATGAGCTAAATTTGCAAGTAGTTTAAGAAATACAATTTGTTCATTAAGTTAAAGAAGGTTCATTGGAAAAAGATAGTTAACAATTAAATTTTATTACAGATTCGCTTTTATATACTCTTGTATTGCAAAAATTCATTTATTTAATTTTTTCGTGGAATTTTAGATTCTAAAAAAATTAATTACATAACGTAAAAAATTATATATCTTATTAAACATTCCAAATAGGTTTCTTATTTCTATGGAAAAAAATTTATATAAAATAAGGAACATGAAGCAAAACTAATGAATAAAGTGTAAATTTGATTGTTGATAAAAAAAATGGGGTGTCGTTCATCACGGCAAACCTAATTTGAAATTAAAATTCACCCTCGGTTTTTTATCGAATAAATTATTTTTACACATTCCAGAATTCTTAAAAATAACGTCTGCTCATTTTTACTTAAAGGATTAATATGTCCTTCAAGGCTTAACAATATAACAAGCTTCATCCCCCAAAAATTCTAGTATTACATTTTTCTAACGAAGATGAAATTCCATACACTGACTTCCCCCACCCCGTAAAAAACAAACTATATTTTGTTGGAAGAAACTGCTCCTCTCAATCAAGTCTACGTTACACCAAATTCCTTTATCTTTTGCAGCTTATATATGTAAAGCCTTTTGTATACACCCCCTTAATATGATCAATCTTTTTTTCTTGTTGCCAGAATCTTTCAAAGACCTCCACCCCCACCCTCACTCCTCTCCCTCAACTCCGGAAGAGGATGCATCGTCTCAGGAACTTCGAACTTTTCTTCCCAAGAAGTTCAGTCATATCGCTCGGTCCCTCCCCCCCAACCCTTTCCCCCTCAAAATCTCCCATTCCGTCTCCCCCCCCTCCCCTACATTCCTGATTGTTCCGGACAAATATTGATCTTCAATTCTGGAGACTGACGTTTTAATCTTTCTTTGTTGGAACGGGGCTGAAACACCTTCCGAAACAGTTTTCCGAACAGAAATTTGTTCGATGTTCTTCCCTTTTGTGTTTCTTGTCCCCCTTTCAGTTCGGAGTTGTCATTCCGCATCGCACTTGAAGACCTCAGCGTTAATAGATAGATGTGTTCGGCTGTAATGGACTGTTCGAATTGTTAAGAACGATTTCAGATTCTTCCGGAAAGATTGTCACTGTTTCTTTGAAGTTTAAGTGATACGCCGGAAAGCTTGTTGACAGAAATTAGACTTCGAAAAGAGCCATTTGGTAATGAAGATTGTAAGCTTTAGTTTTATGGGGCATTCGAAATTGGAATGGAGGGCTTTTGGATTGCTCGTTGATTGATTTTGAAAATGCCTTTTTGTAGACCTCAACTATAAATTGAAGAAATTTGTCGTAGTTAATAAGGTGGTTTTACATTTATTATGTATTGTTTATTAAAAAGAATCCTTAAGTTGATTTCTCTAAGATAAACTTCAAATAGTTATAGAATGGTTTAGCTCTCTTCAGAAGTGGATATTGAAACATTGGAACGAGATTTTTGAAAATGTCATTCGAACTTTAATTAATAAAAAGTAAAATTAATAGAAGTTAGTTAATAAGGAGGTTTTCCATTTATTATGTATCGCTTATTAAAAAGAATCCTTAAGATGATTTCTCAAAGACAACTGTAGAATAGATATAGACTGGTTCCAAGTGTTCTTTTCTTAAGACACAAAAATGACCATTCTACAAATATATTCTTATTAAATATATCAAATATTTAATAATTTGTAGTTAGGAGTTTGATATAAAAAGTTAACATCTTTATGAAGAAATGTTATGCCATCAATATATCCATGTTTGAATTAAAGAAAAAAATTCAAATTTACTAATTTGACTTATTACTAATAAGTAAAAAAATAACTAAAAATCACTTATTACTTATAAATAAAAAATTGCTAATAAATATTAAAATAAATAAATGTTGTTTCTGTCTTATAACTAAAAAAATTAAAATGACTTAATATTAATAATTTACTTATTACTAAATAATGTTATAAACTTAACTTATTACTAATAAAACTGCAAATTAAAATAAATCTTACTAATGAATAATAGTTATAAGGATTGATAGAACATTAAATATGACCATAATACTAAGCATATATATAATTTTATGCAAACTGTGCTTAAGATAGTGAATTTGTTTTAATTATTTTTTTTACATGTTTCAATTAATATTATTATTCTTTTTTCAAGTAACAAGTTAGATCAACGAATACTTTCACTATACAAATAATGCTTTTTGAAGTGTCATTATGAAGATATAGAAAGTAATTACTAGATGCTAATTCAGAACTGTAAGTAAGATAAAATTTCCACTGAAATGTTTAGAAACTCATGCTGTTATCGTTTGAGTGTTGCCAATTGCATTGAATTAAATACTGTTTCAAATCAACAAAACACTTTGTTAAAACCAAATATTACGTTTCCGCCAACATTTGATGATAGTGTAGAGCGAATTAATATTATGAATGAAAGCAAAATTTTATTATCAAACTTAATAGCTTTAACTCTAGAACAATAGTAAAAGAAAATTACCAATGCTCCTCTCTATTTACGTTATATATATTTTCTATCGTTAAAATCTCGCCAATTCACTCCTGAATAATGAAAATAGATTCATCTAATTATATTTTCAGTAGCCCATAAATTTTAATTAGTTTTAATAAAATTAATTAATTAATATTTGAAAGTCAGTCAAAACGCGCTAAACTACCGAAACGCAAATTTAATTCTTAACGCAACGTTTGAAATGTACCTAACAAATCTGACTTCAGTATAATTATTTTAAGGTGTATAGATAATTTTAAGTTCTGGACGGCATTAACTGAAGCATGAATGTTCTATATGGCTACATGTATTCATAGAATTTCGAATAGATAATTTTTCTTTTAATTTCTCATATACGAAGTATAGAGAAAGTTTTGTAATCGTTAAAAAAAATCGAACTCGAGATTTTGGCGAATATCCATACTTTAGATTTCCCAAAGTTAAAAAAACACATTTTTAGAAAATATTTGTCTATCTGTGACAAAGATAACTCAAAAACTCTTTGAGCTAAATGAATGAAATTTGGTATACGGTCTTTAAACCGAATAAGTACGTTTTATCTACGTTTGAGCAAAGTCTGTTCAGAGGAAGTCTGTCTGTCCGGCATCCCGAATATAAGCTAAGACGAAATGAAGAAGGCTAAAAGGGCAAGATTTAGTACATAGATTTAACATTTTTATTGCAGGCACCTAATGAGATACCTGAAAAGCACACAACGACTTATATATATATAAAATTTGGTATATGATTTTGTGACTACAATTTTAAATTTGTGTGAAATTTTATTTTCGTATATTATTAAACATTTGTCAGGGATTGTTCGCCAAAAAACTTGCTAAGTCTCATACGATAGATTCAGCAAAAATGATAAATCTAGGCCAAAGGGCCATGCAAGGTAATCTCTGGGATAATACCTTTATTAGAGAGTAGGCGAGAGAGTTTTGAATAGAAACTCACACTGGTTTTAATATGATAATTATTCAATAATTGCCTGTTCTAACATATACAACTGTTTTAATTCATTATAATGGGTTTTAATGAGCTTAAATCTAGAAAAACGGAATTGTCATCACAATTGAATGAAAATGATTTTTTACGTACTTTTTTTTTCTATTATGTGATTTAGTAATTTAAGACGCAAGAATTAGATGCAATAAATAACAAAAACTAAATCCATTCCTATCGCTTAAATATATATTGATCTTATTGTCACTCTTCTTTGAAATTTGAACTCAAAAACTCAATTTGAAATATCTGACAATATATGACATTTGAAATATATGAAAATGAAATATATGACAAATATATAGAACAATAAATGAAATATATGACAAATATATAGAACAATAAATGAAATATATGACAAATATATAGAACAATAAATGAAATATATGACAAATATTTGACAATGAAATATATGACAATTCATATATATAAGACAATATATGACAATTGACTCTTCTTTGAAATATATGACAATATGATATAGCAATGTAGGAAGCGAAATAATCATCACAATGAGTTCTGTAAGCTTTATTGTTCTTTCTTCTATAACATTATATCAAAACACAAGCAGATATAAAGTGAATAACCAAATATGAATAAATGCAATGTCGTAATTAGCGCATATCACATGACCATATATTAATATTTTTGACCTCATTCTTTGATTGATTGTTTATTATTGCATTTTTAATTACAGATACAATAAAATCATCATAACAAGCGTATTTAAAATTCAGATTTGTATGTGCTGTAATCCGACTTAATAGTTCAAATCGCAAGCGTTACTTAAACAATGTATAACCGAAATCGAACTAATTCAGTTTGATGTGTGTTATTTGAACATATGTTGATTCCATTCTTTGAAAGACGGGGCCATACCTTATTTTTGATGCATAGAAAACAAAGGTTTTATTATAAATATATGTTGAATGTAAGTTTGTGTATTTTCTTGTGCTATTCTGTGATTTAATATTTCAGTTACAAACATCAGACGCACAACGAGTAACTGAAATTGAATTTATGTAGCCGTGTATATGACGCTTATCTCATGAACATCTATTAATCTCATTGATTTTTTATTTCATTTGTTATTACTTTCTCGTATGCATAGTACAGAGGAAGTAGAGTAATCGTCAAATAATTCAAACTCGGAATTTTGACGAATGTCCGCATCTCGAACCTTCCCGACTTCGAAAAACATATTTTGAACAAAAAAATGTCAGTCGTCTGCTTTTCTAAGACAAAGATAGATAAAAACCACTTTAATCTAGACAGCTGAAATTTAGTATGCGTTCTTTACACGAAATTTTCTCTTTTCTATCGAATTTTAAGTGAAATCTATCCAGAGGAAGTCCATCTGTCCGACTGTTCGAATATAAGTTAGCACGATAACTACAAAAAAAAAGAGAGTTAGACAGGTAAAATTCGGTATACAGATTAAACATTAAAATTGCAAGCACTTGTTAAATTTTGAGAAAAATCCAATTATGGGCTCACTGTCTGTCGGTCTGTTATTTTCAGAAATATGTAAACGCTATAATTCAAATGGTTAAATATATCAAACGTGGTATGAAATCTGCTGATTATAAGTAAAGTTTTGTGTCAAATTTTGGTTTTGGTCGGGTGAGAGAAAGGTTTCTAAAACAAAAGTTTCATTTTAGGATATTATTTACGTGTGGCAGGAATTAATGACCAAATAACCAGCCAAGGATGGCACGAATGATTCTATAAAAATGCTCAAATCCCGCCAGGAGCTATAATATTTCAATACTATTGTAACACAATGCCAGGTAAGGCGTTCTTTGGTATGAAAAGTATATTTGGGCGCATGCGAGAAAGTTTTTGGAAGACCATTCCCATTATTATTTTAATTAAATACTATGCAAAGTCATTATCAAATTCGTATGACAAAAGCATCTTTATTTTCTGTGATATCCTGAGGCAGAACATCACAGAGCATTTAGAGCCATAATCAACAGTTGCACAATTTAAGGCAAAAATGAATTGAAGCAGTGAACTTGAATTGCGTCACTTGAACTTATTTTTTACCCCTATTGACTCCATGCTTTGATTTATTATTCGCTTAAGGCATAACTGTATATAGAGAGAAAAATCAAGAATCTGCTCTTCGTTTACTACATTTCTTCAAATTTTTGTTCCAGGCAATTCAAAAATCACATTACATTTATCTTACATTTCACATTACCATAAGTTATGTCAGAAACGAACAAATTCTCCATTGATGAAAAAAAATCCAGTTCTTTAATCGGCACGTTCGATTTCGGATTATAATTCAAAGAATCCTGAAATTCTCTATCTCCAGATAATGTTAGAAAATATTAGAGTGAAAAAACAAAAAAGAACGTGATTTTAAGCACTTTTCCCTTTTGGAACAAGTGGCCTTGTGAATCCGATCAACCCCAAGCTCAGCCACGATCATCTTCTATCATTATAATCGTAGAATGATTAATGACTTATCTATCCTTTAACGGGGACCATGTGCAAATTCATTTTTTTCCCTTTGAGATAATGTGAAGTGGATCGATGCGATTGTATTGTTTCCAGCGTTATTATGATATCGCTTCTTTCTGCTGGAAAGTATTGGAGAAAGTTGCAGAAATTCTACATTGAAAATAATGGATTTGTGGAAATGCAGGATAAGAAATGGTGATTTGAAAATAAGTGATAAAGAATATCTTGTATTTTATTTTCACTTTATAATCGCTTAGAAGTTTAGATGGTACTTGCAAAAAGGAATCGTATTTTTTGAGTTGAAGTCTACAACAGTGATGTGGGGTAATTGGTCAAGTTAAAACAAATATGTTAGTAAAAATTAAAAAAAAATAATATAAATATTAAATAAAATATATATAATTATTTAATTTTTCCTATTTTTGTTAAACAAACATTAAAAAAATGTTTAAATAAAATTTATTATTAATTTTTCTTCCAAGCCTCCATCTAGATCGTTTCTATTTGAGTGAAATTACATTTCAATTCTCGAATAATGTAGATATCATTGAATTTAAGATTCTAAAGTTGGCTGAAGAATTCTAGAATCAGTGCAAAATACATTTATGTTTTTGAGCTAATTATATATTTTTTATCATTTTTAATCATATTTTTTACTTACCCCCGTAATATTAAAAATTTAAAAGCCCATAAAGATATTTATTTATAAATAATTTTTTTTGTAATTTTACTAATTTAAACTAATTTAGATTCCTTATATTAAATTTATTTACATTGAAAGTTTTTCCTTATATGGATTTCATACTATTTTTAGCTAAGAGTTTGAAGATTTTGATGTATTAAATATATCTTTAATTGTTTTAAAGTTAAATGACAGCAACTTTTAAATGTATTAAATATCGACGAGTTCTTTTATTAATTGATTAAAATGTTCGTTAATGTGTGAACATTTTTTGTGTATTTATGCTATGACTTACGGTTCTATTTTCCATATTTATTTTTTTGTGCTTATTTTCTATCTTTTATTTGCTTATTGCTTATTTTCTCTATTTTTTATTGTTTGCTTATTATTATTTATTTGCTTATTTTCAATAAACAAAATTAGAGAATCCGAGAATCTCAATTCGGGACAACACAAATATCCCTTTATAGGTTAACTAGATTTAATTTTTTAATAAGAGAGAATGTTCATTTAATAGTAATTTTCAATGTGTAAGATGAGTAATAAATAAGAAACGAAATCTTTTAAATCCTATAATCAACAGCAAAAATATTTACTTTTAGCAATTTTATCAAATTTAATAGGGGTTTGTTTATGTTTCTGAGATTTAAATTCATATTTCTTTTAACACTAAGCTCTTCTAAAAATATAATTTAAAGTAAAAATCAGGGCTCGGATAGCCTGGTTAGTAGAGCGTTAGATTCGCATCCCTTGGCTTGCGAGTTCGAACCTCGCCGGCCGAATACTCCCCTGTATGCTGTGGCTGGTGCCCATATAAATCAGTATATGGGCAAGATCAATATATTAATCTTCACATATTATATTATATATCAAACCTAATTTTGTTATTTACTTATACTGTATCATTTCAAATAGATAAGCCCAAATAAAATTCTTTATTTTTAGTAGTCTTATCTATTACCTTAATATTTTTGGACTATTTTAGTCTAAACAGGTCTAGAATATCTTTAGATTACAAAGATATTTTAGACATGTTAAAAAATATCTTTTATTAGTATGTTTATCTTAGTCACATACTTCCAATACACAATTCCAAACTGATAATTCAAATTATGATTATTTATTTTTAGTAACCACATCCAGTCCAATGCATTTATATTTATAATTTTAAGACCTTTAGTCTAAATAGGTCTAAAATATGTTTAGATTAGATTTAGATTAGAAATATATTTTAGACAGGTCCAAAATATCTTTTATTAGAATGTTTATTTTGGTCACATACTTCCAATAAACAATTCCGAACATGAAAATTTGAATTATGCTTATTTATTTTTAGTAACCGCATCGAGTACAATACATTCATACATATAATTTTAAACCCCGTTTTAGTTATTTACTAACTCATTCCATAAATTTAATCCGAGAAAAAGCACATATATCATATATGACGCAAACCGGGGACTAACGAAGCTCCATCAATATTTCCATATCCAAATTCTGTTAAAACTGTACTTCGAACATTAAATATAGGTGCTTACAACTGTTATCGGCAACCGTAGACCCTTGACGAACGAAGACCCTGGACGAAAAAGTTAGTGCCATCAGCTATCCAATAACTTAGACTAAAGCTTCTATCAGTCCCATCGGAGTCTTTTCCATAATAAACACCTGCTATTTGACAGTTCAAACACTGTAAAAATTTCTCGTCCATTTTCGGGCGTCTTAATAAAGATATCGCTGAAATGATTTATGGTCTAACCCTCTCCTTATGCTGCTGCTGCAGCACATTAGGGTAATTTATTGGGCCTGCTTGATGAGTCATATCGGCTCAGCGTATGGATCCAAGCATTGGAAACTAGGGGCAGCGCCACAAAATGCACAAAAGGTGGGTGCGTAATCTGTGGGGGAAGCAACGTGGAAGGAGCCTATGATTATGACGTATCATTTATTGGGTTTTTTCAGATTTGATTCGCGTTTTCTTATTGGAAAGTTTACTAGACGCTTTTGTCATTAAACAACTGGTCTAAGCCAAAAAATAATAAAACAAATTCATTTCATGTTTTCAATGAGTTTCTTCTCGACACCGCAATTTAAAATTTCTAGAATTGATGTAATGGGATATTTAAATTTTTATTTCAATATCTATCCGTTGCTGTTAATAATAAAAATAAATGTATATCTTTGCGCTTTACAGACCAAGATGTTTAATCTAAAGATATTAAACTTGGCATACATATATTTAATGTGTTAGAATATAAATCTTGAAGCAATCTTTTCGAAATTTCGTTGAATTAAAAATGAAATGAAATATATTTGTTTGCTGATGCCAAAACGTAATTTTTACATGTTTTTAAAATTAAGCAAAAAAATATATATTTAAAGATACAAATTTCAGAGGTGTAGCTTGAAAAAAAATAATGTATTTTTAAAAATACTTTAAGCATATTTTACAATAAAATATTTCATTATTGAAGTGAAACACATGTAGTTTTCATTTTTGTTGTTAATAATCCTTGGTTATTTTTAAATTACTGCCAATTATCAAGTTATAAAAATTCAGTTTATTTTTCCATATGGAATAAATTTCAAAATAACTCAGATTTACAACTAAGGTTTAGCTTCAAAATCAAGAAATAATAATGTTTTAAAGCTGTGTATATTTTTAAACACAGTTGCCTTTCCCATTTTATGTATATATAAAAATATGCGGCATCCTGGAAGTGGGGTAGCGCGTCTTCCCCGTGATCTATGCGTCCTGTGTTCGAGTCCTGGTTCGGGCATGGTTGTTCTTCATCTGTTCTATCTGTGAGAAGTGGCCCCCTGTAAATAGGGGTTGTGCAACCGAATGTGATGCGTGAGTAGCTAAGACGTACTCTTTGTCCTAGTTGGCGCTACTAAAACGAGAGATGCTCCCTTGGCTTAAAACCGTTGACTTCGTCAATGAGCTTGTCCATGGGAAGTGCTATTACAAACAACAACAACAATATAAAGATATGGATAGATAATTAAAGAAACAGAAAGTAAAATGAACGAAACTATTTAGAATTCAAACATAGAATATGTATATCTAAAAAAACTTTAAACAAATAGTTTTTTTTAAATTTTAAATTTAAAAATATTTTTGCTGTCGAAATCACTAAGATCATATTAAAAATATATTTAATTGGAATGATTAGTTATTATTAATTCCTACGAACCAACTGGTCACCAAAGACTTAAAAAGGTCATAAAAAATTTATCTTTGAGAATATGAGTTATCTTTAAAATGATCAGAAGTTGAAAAATGCATTTTTGAAATTGTATCTTCCACTTTGTGTCACAATTATTGAAATTCTCGTCAAACAGAGTTGTAAAAATTGACCCTATTCAGTAAAAGTATCCAATTCATCATATTTAATGATGTCTATGAGATTTAGAACGAAATTTGTCTATAGTAAGTTTGTCTAACCATCCATCCATGTTCATAAGACCCCAATAACATGAAAAGGGAAATAGCTAATTAATGTAATTAGGTATATGGTTTAATAATTAAAATTGTAAATCTGTTTCAATTTGGACTCAATTCGAGAAAGCGTTAATCGTCTGTGCATTTGTACATATGCAAATATGCGAGCTCAGTAAATCGAAAACAATATTATATAGCCAAGAGAAAAACATAAATGTTTTGAACTTGAGTGTACATCTATGTAAAATTTTGGACCCACTTAGTGGGGAAAAAGGCGCGGAAATTTATTCATTTTCATATTTTTTAGTATGCGTGAAATTCGAAGGAAAAACAATTCTGTTGAACTTAAGTCATTTTCGTATAATTAAAAAGATAATCATGATTTTTCTGACAAAGAAAATAAAATGTTCAAAAACTTTAAAATTTCCCAAAATTAAAAAAAAATATTTTCTATATTGTTTTATAAACTACTCTCATAACCCCCTAATCAAGCTAAAGTGCAAAGGGTGTTCAAATGAAATGATACGAAACGACACTGTGGGTATAAATGAAGACTTTATTCTAAGTATATTCCATAGGCCTGAGCAGAATGATTTCAATGATTAACGAGACGAAGGATTCCTTTTTCCCAGAATTCCTGCAGCAGTGACGAGACCCAGTTCTTGACAGCGCCCTTGAGTTCACCGTACAAGGTCCACTACTTGTTGAATTTCTCGAGCACAGAAGAACCATTAACTCTGATGTGTACAGTGAGACACTCCGGTAAGACATCCATCAAGTACAGAAGACCGAGGCTACTCACGAAGTGTGTGGTTCTGCTCCATAATAACGCGAGTCCACACGTCTCCAGAGTCACACATTCGGAACTGGCCAAGTTCAAATAGTTGCTGCTCGACCATCCACCCTACAGCCCGGACATGACGTCTTGCGATTTTCCTGTGTTTAGTTCCCTAAAAAAACATCCGAAAGGGAAACGCTTCAACTCGGACGGCGAACTTTAAAAGCTTTTTTCTTACTTCAACTAGCTATATAAGCAACCAGTACGCAATTTTGAGTTAAAACAAAATAGTACGATCAGAAATGATAAAACACTCGCGTACACGTGAGAGGAAAAAGGAAGAACTGAAGGAAAAAGTATTTAATAAGTCGAAATCAAGGACAAACAATGATAAAGAAATGTACTCTTAATTCTGCTCTCACACCTTAGCGACGTAGAAGCGTTTAAAAGTGGAAGTCGTGAGATACTAAAACGAACAGCAGATTAATAGGATGAAATATGTTCGAGTAGTCTGGAAGGCAATGATATTTTTTACGCAATAGCCTTCTAGTGGAATTATATTTTTGGTAGCTGATAGCCTTAGATTTGTGAGCAGATTATAATAAACATCTATCGAGCTTATGGTTCTCTTTAATGTACAGTTAAATATCCTGAAGCTAGTGCACATGCTAGGTCACATGACTTCGATTCAAGTGAATATCCATCCTTATATTCTTTTATGCAGCTTTTAATCTGGAAATTAAATAGTGTAGATTCATCGAGTCTAAATGTTCCCTTATGTAGTGTTTCATGAAGAGAGAATGCCTGTTTAAGTGATGATCTCATCACATGACCAGATATTAAATGATTGCCCTAAATTATGATTTATGTATCTGTCACACTGGTAATCTAGGACGTTTTAAATGGATCATTGTTATAAAATATATTCCAGGATATTTAACAACGTGTCAGCATTCTCATTTCTTGACAACGTTTCAAATAAGATCAATTTCAAAATATTATCCAAGAAGCTTCAAAAAGAATGCTATATATGATTTAAATTGTGTGGCTAAATTTATTTCTGGTAAAGAAATTGGTAGCTTTGGGGTGATTTTTGCCAAAGGATCTAAATTCAAATGATATTTGTTCCAAAACAGCTCTTATTTACCTTTCTAACAGAACATTGCGACCTTTCAGAAACAAAAACGACCTTTCAGAAACCGAAGCGAGAAAGGGAATTATCAGCCCGATTGATTCCCTCATCATAGGACCAAGATTCAAATGAGAAATTTGAATCTTGAAGTGAGATATTGAACTATTTAATTCCGGTAGACCGTGTATCAAAACGAAAGAGTATAAGACATTAAATTTAAATTTGTTAGATAATTTAGCGGAAAGGAAAAGTAGAGTTTCTTGTTACATGATAGTAATAGTTCTTGTTACATGATAAAAGATCAAATAATGCTTTTCTCAAAGTAGTTCTCATCTAGCTTTCAGATATGATGCACTGTAAAATATCCCACAAGCACTTGAGAACATTTCCAACGAACTATCGAGGTAAAACGTCTTTTCAAAATTTCAACAGGAGAAAGGATTGCCGACCCGGTAATGTTTTTATCATTTGATAATGATTCAAAACAAATCAATCCCACAAATGTTTGATGCGATTTCAAAATTGGCTGTTGGACGCCTGACATTGATCGTGACTACATGTATTTACGGCTACAAAGTAGTGTACAGTTTAGAGGTGGAGTTGCTTATTTGATCATTTGCATGTTATTTGACTCAAAATAGGTCTCGCAAAGTATCATTCATAAGAGTCATTAAATTATTTATATTTGCCATTGTCTAATATGAGTGGAATGACAGATTAGTTGACAGATTTGCTGGTTTGATTCTTTCTTTCATAACATCATTTAAATTCAAATTCTTTTCCGGAGATTCGAAGAAGAAGTTGGAACGCCCTAGTTTCTATTTCAAGGAGAAGAAGATTTTTCTTTTTCTTTCAAAAACTGCAATGAAAGTTCACGTTCTTGAAGCGTTGAGATATAAAAGACGATTCTGTTTAACTGATGTCTATTAAGTAAATATATCTAATAACATAAGATACCTTTTGAGAACTCTCAAGAAACTTTTCTGTCTTCAAATCCCTCTAGGCGAACGACTTGGACGAACAAAGCACGTACCAAAGGTTAAATAACCAATCCCATTAAACGAAAGAATCAAATTTTGCAATGATTTCTCTAGGCGTCCTGGACGCCTGCCGTATTTTCAATGGGTGGGTGTTTCGGGCCTTACAATAATCTATTGTGTTAAATGACATCCTCACTATTTCATCCTGATTTAAATTTGTATTATATATATATATATATATATATATATATATATATATATATATATATTATATTACAAATAAATAAAAATGACAATGTTTATTATTCCAATGAGTTTAATAAAAGAGTTCATTTGAAATAATATTTAAATTCGGAACTTCAGTAAAGTCCTTTGCAAAGAAGAATCCAGTTTTATCAAATTGGTTCCTGAAAGTTTTAAATATTATAAATATCTTGAAGCGATAACTTTATTCATGCATTGCATAAAAATCCCATTTGGCTACGCATTAACAAAGAAGAATAAAATTTCCTGCCAAATTAATCTGGTGATTTACAGCCAAAAACTTCGACAAAACTCATTTTCAGTAAACATACTTTCACATTTTCGGAAAATAAAGACACGGCAGCGAAACGAGTTATCGCCATAAAAATCTCAAACTAATTTCCGGCATTTTTATCCGCCAAAATCAATGCCAATATTCTTCTCAAATGCCGGAATATCTGAAGCAACCGAAAAATACACTTTGCATGCATTAGTAGTTTGTTCAAAATAGCAGACAGGGTTATTTTTGGCAATAAATTACTTTCACTTTCGGAGAAAGATTATTGTTTATTATTAAGTGATTTTATTCGCAGGTATTGGAAATTTATGACCAAAACAACAAATAAAAGAAAAAAAATGATGATATTTTATGATAGAAATATGCATATCGTTAACGAATAATGCTTTAACATTCTTTTATTTCTCGAACATTGTAGAAAATAATAGTTTCTTGTAAAAAATGCAAATTCAGCAAATGTTTTGAAATATAATTAAACTTAGCTCGGTTTAATTTCTTCAAGGAATAATTAAAATAATTAAAAAGACTTTAAAAATAATATCGGATAGCTTAAAGGTACAGTTATGAACATTTTTCTCGATTTATTGCATGGTAATATATGTCAAACGTCAAACTGAAGTGAAATAACAATCAAGATATTTTATATTTCATATGAAGATTAACTTCAGAAGAAAAAAATAGCACATTAAAAAATGTGCATTTTATAATTACGGATTTTTACAAAAAGTATTGATAAATCAGCAGTATTAGTTAATTTTCTCATTTGAAATATTTTTGAATAATTGTTTATTGTAAAAGGAAACATGAATTTTTATAATGTAAACTATTCTTAAATTAAAAATACATAATGGTGTCTGAGAAATTTAAAAAAAAATCACTGTGCAAATTTATGCTGATGTTGTGTCCAAACTAATTATTTTTTTTTTAAAAATTAACTTGAAGGATGTATTGATTCCTACAGGAAACTATGATTCCAAAACTACCTATTACACTGGCTCTCATAATAAGACTTCGGGAAAATTTCTTCAGTTATTCACTGATCATGGTCCCTAGAACACAAAAACCACACTTCGTTCAAAAGTTTATATTATATATATATACATATAATGATATTTTAAACTTTTAATTTAATCCAAAATAATATCCAAAGTTTCATCTTAATTTAGCCCATAGTAATTTCATTCTATTATTTCCTGATTCGATTCCATTGTTTATACTTAATTAATTCAAGAGAAGCTTTGTAAAAATGCTTACATATTAAAGAGTCGACAGGATTTTGAGCAAAGCCAATTAAGAGCGAGAAATAAAGTAAACTTTGATTCAATCGACTGAGGATTTGGAAAGGATGTTTACTTTATTTCTAGCTCTTCGTGATTTCTGCTTTTGTACTGTGCTGTGGCGTACGTGCCTTGTCCACGCCTTCTTGTAAATAAATCAT
>JAPMOR010069161.1:5448-15551 GCA_026543865.1 Argiope aurantia | reverse complement strand
TTTAGCTCTACTTTGTGGCAGTCCAGATGACTGGACAAAAGAAAGTGATTGCCATTTCCTTGGAAATTCGGATAAATATTTGTAAACCAAAGTAAAGGATTGGCAGACGAGATATCCAGGAAAAGAAATAATTTGAAATATATTTCTCTACAGAAAAAAAAATTTATATTTTGATTATTTAACCCTTTGCACTCGAAACAGTAATTCGATGCATATTTATTCACTTAAGACAAAGACATGTTCGTTGTTCCGAAAAATAAATACCGATAAAACTGTTTTAATTTATATTTTCCAGAAGTATTTTCCACATTTTTTTATCATTTCAATTAAAATTATTTCAATTATTTTTTATAATTAAAATTAGAAAATAAACAAATAAAACGTCAAAATGATGCACCGTCTTGACAGTCACCATTCGGGTGCCTTAGTTTAGTTTTGTTTAGTAACAGTTTTTTTAAAGCAACACTAGAGATATTTTGGAACGTATCTCGTAATTTTGAACAACGGTCAGACCTGAGCTGCATCCACTTCTCCAAACTTCCACACCACACCAGTGGGAGAACGTTTGGCCTCGATTGATTCAACGTGCACCAAACCTGCTTACACAACGGTTCTTCGATGGAATCGGATATTGAACTTGAATCTCTTTGATTACGAAGCCCAGACCTCACCACCAGGCCACCGCGGCTCATCATCCAAACGCAAAGAGTTATAATATTATATATATAATTTTTTCCGTAAAAATCAAATTCGTAACTGCATTTTTTGAATGAAATTAGGTGAGAAAGCAGTTGAAGAATAAAACAAAATTTTGATTTACTGTACCACAAACTCTTTTATAGAGAAACTAACTGTTTTTGCCGATTAATTTTAAGATTATTAATTTCTAAAAATTTCAAAGAAATATCTTGATATTTTGAGTTATTTGATCTGAATGTTTTTCTAGGCAATAATATTTATCCTCAGTTTAATATATATATAAACTTTTGTCTTTTCTATACAAGGGAGCTTGGAAAAATATATTACCTCTTTGTTTGTCAAGTTGAAGCGCTTCACGACAGCGACCGACAGTATCAAGTACTAGGCACGGAATGCTTTTCGCAAAGGATGGATCTTGTCTGCGACGTATTAATACATTATAATATATTATACAATACAATTTTTATCTAATTCAAAAAAAGATTCGAATCTTTTTTTTTGTTTTAGTTTTCAGTATAAATGTTTATTTAACAATGTAAAGTTTTAAAACGCCCTAGTTTCAGAATTATAAATATATGTATTTGGATATTAAAAATTGAGAAACTGGACAAATAACAAGTAAGTAACATATATGGACTATTTAAAAACATAAACATTCTTTTAAGAAAGAAGAACAATTAGAAAATAAATAGTTCAATTGACTATAGTGAATCCCAAAACAATCCTCAACACATAATCCGACGCTGCATTAGTATGAAGCATCCCTTCAACTTTTATGTTTTTTTGAAGTCAACATATTTTCTTCTTCTCAAGCTGCCTGCTGCATTTAAAATTTTCGAGGAGAAATATCTATCCATAGGACCAGATGTTAGGCTAATCTAAAAAAAAATAACTAATCAAAGTGACCAAATGAGCAAGATTTCATTTTTTTCTTGTTGCTAAATAATGAAGTAGAAATTTCTGCGAGTGTTGGACATTTACAATAGAAATAATTTCCTACACGTGGGGTAGTAGTAAACAGCCAAGGCTTTCACCAGACTCACATATGCTTTCATAGGCGATATCGATGCATATTGCAGGACGCATATATACGCCCATAAACCACTCCTGCAGGTTTTGCTGGATGCAAATATGCGCCCATAGGCCACACAGATGGATTTTGCTGGATGCAAATATGTGTCTATAGCAATTGAAAGTTTAATTATGCAGCCGTTGTATTTGTATGGCAAAGAAAATGAAACCGAAATTCCGCATCAGATTTTTCTAAAAATTTAGCTATAACTGTGGTGATATAAGAACTTTGTAATAGCTTATGGAGAAGATCCTTCTAGTCACATAAACGTTTATGAATTGCTCTAACATTTTTGAACATTTCTATAAAATTATTCAAACTGATGACATCTAAAGTATCGATAAATCAGGAAACATACAAGATGATGTTCCTCTTTATGAGAAAATAATCGAATGATTATTATTATAGTTATTAGAAGAGTGCTAAATTAGCTGTGAAACAATGCAATCCATTCTGAATGAATATTTGGGTATAAAATGCATCTTTACCAAGTTAGGACTAAACTTGCTATAAAACAAAGACACAGACCAGTTTCTTGGGCTTTTTTACGTCTTTAAAATAATGATCGTCTTAAATTGTTTAAAGATGGGGAAACAGTGTAACTATTTTTCTCTTTAAACTCAGAATTTTACAAATTAGCGTTGAAACAATCTGCTTTATTTTCCAAAGATTACACAGAAAGAAAATCTAGCATAAAAGAAAGATAAGAATTTTTCATTCAGCATTGTTCTCTTAAATAATGACACATTGAAAATTTGTTCTTATAAATCCAGAAATCCAGTGCTATAGAATAAATATATTCTTAAAATATTTAAAATGTAAAATATAGAACTTTTGCAAAAGAACTTATTGAACGTTTTTTCATTATTTTTTATATCAAATTTTTTATAGTATTTAAGTATTTTATCTATAGTGATGAAATATTTTAGAGCGCATTATAAAAACGATTTTAAGTTAGTATACTTTTTTTTATCAAATCCTAATCCTATTTCAATTAACCGTTTCGCCGTCCCCTCCTCTCCCGAAAATTTCCTCTATTTTTCTCCGCATTAGAAAAAACAAAAATAAAAACTCAATCAAACAAGTAAACATTCACAAAGTGTTTTAAACGTTTAAAAGTTTTAAAACGTAGAACTATCCAATCGCATTACGGCAGAATAGAAGTTCACTTGTACGCTCTAGACGCGTTATTGACGATGAAGAGGTTAAATCAAGTTTTTATGTGAATTATTAGCAAAATTTAATTTCTTGCCATTCCAAATAATTCCTCTTTACAATAAAAGAATATTTCATTCTTCGCACTTGAGTTGCCCTAACAAAGTGAGTGATGAACAAAGTGCATCTTGAGTGCAAAAGATTAAAAAATATATAATTTTTTCGTTTTAGTAGTATATCTAAATTTAAATGGGAAAGTGAAAATACTTAGATATGAGGAATCTTGCATTTGCATTTAAAAAGCTAGAATATCATTAAGATAAATTTATACAAAACAGATTCATTCCTAAATAACGTTGTTTGTGGAACAGCCATTATTGCAAAATTTTACAAGAATCAATGTTGACGCTGCATTTTCCAGAATTTAATTCATTATTACAGTTGCATTTTGCATCACATTTTATAACGATTCACTTTTGTGTAACAAATCCCATTATTCAACTGCATATTTCAATGGTAATTTCAAAATCCAGAAAATGGTACTGGTTGTTTATTGCACAACTGTGCTATTTCGTCGCTAAAAATAATCATCTGCTAAGTCTATTGTTTTATGGTCAAAAGTTGTTTTATAAGACGTGAAAAAGTTATGAAATAATTTTTGAAATCTGTCGAGATTAATTCTGAACTGAGATTAATTTATATAGAAATCAAGATCATAATTAACTGTGATGAAAAGTGTGAAATCTTTGTAATTATTTCTCTTTTAAAACATAAATTTAAAAAATAAAAATATAAACTAAAATTAAAACAAAAAATATAAACTTTTATAAAAAAGTTAAAGTATAAACTTTTTACAATGTTCAGATTTTTTTTTTATCATGCGAGAACATGATGTTGTTTTGGTTAGGGATTTTGAAGCTCAAAATCGCGTAAGCAATGAATAACGCATAAATGACGATTTTCATTTTCAATTTTTTCTTTGCTGGCAAAAAAAGTTTCGGTGTTCTTGTAAACCGGTTTAAACTGGTAAATGACTTAAATTAATGAAGACAAAGAATGACTTAAAAATATCAATGCTCTGGCGTGATAATTTGAAATTTACGATCGTAGATTTCACTTCTATGCTGTTATTTATTTATTTAGCTTTAGAAGCAAATGTTTACTAAGAATTTTTTTTAAATGTGTCTAAATTAAAATATATGATTTTTCTGTGTTTGATATTTACTTAAAAATATTTAAAGGATCTGAAAGTTAAATAATAGAATTAGAGTTTTCCAAAAAATATTTTAAAAACATGCATTTCATTGTTTTTGGAAATTAAAATGAAGAAGAATAGGCTGGAAATGTATACATTTTTATGTAATATTTTGATAAAGAAAAAAAGTTTTTAAGAAATTGTCAAGGTTCTTGCCAAAATTCTGTTAAATAATTAACTTTAATAGGTTTTCAAAATTTTTCTTTTTTCTTTTAAAGTATGCATTAAAATTTGGATTTATAATATATTAGACATTTCATGCTTTTTAAAGGTTATTTTATTATTTATAAAGGTTATTAAATATTATTTTCAAAATATGTATTGAAGTTAAAGTTCACGTCACTTTTAAGCAAGTAATTAGGTCTTTGGAAAATGGTTAGCAGGGGTGGGGTCCTGGGCTTCACACAAATTATCGTCTGCCTCTGGATAAGAATTAACGAGAAATCATTGCAGCAGAAACTCGGCGATACAAAGAAAATAGCGTCTAGACACTCTTAACTGCACGTGGTGGATTCATTTCAATATAGATTTACCAAGTAATCTGAGAAGACTCGGAAAAAGAAACTTGACTTTCGTTACTTGCATTGCCGGAGAGCCATTTGTGTAACCTGACTGGATAAATGAATTACTTTTTTGGTCGACCTGTCAGATTACCCGAGTGGAATTTTTAGATTAAAAATTAGAGTCCAAGCAAAATGCCAAACATCCAGACGAGGGGAGAATATTCGACTTTGTGTCGTCTTCATTTATACAGTATATTTATTTATTTTTACTATCTGTCAATGATTTAAATATAAGAAAATATGGTATCTGTCTCCCAGAATGAGAAAATCCATAACTTTTGTTCCAAAATGAGAAGACCCATTTCAAATGAGCCAATTAGTAATTATATATGTATATATTTAATTATATTTTAAAAATACTAAATAAAATCTTCATTAATTACCAAATTTTTATTTTAAATTAGATCATGTTAGCTTCATTCTAAAATGTTTTCTCATTTCCTGTTCCTATTTATGCCTTTTTATTTAATTAATTCTACTTTAGGAAACTGATGATTTTAGCATTTTCACACGCTTCGAGTGAAGAGATTAAAATCCCTAATACTCGCAACATTCTTTTAAAGATACCTAGGATTCCCTTTCCTAAATCGACACGTGTAAAGGATATCCCTATCAGAATGTCGTAATATAATTACTGAAGGGAAATTTTTTTTCTTTTGATCTTGTGTAACAGAGTAGACTGATGTATCTTCTACGATCGTTCTATTTCTTGTACAAATTATGCCTCCTTGGATAAAATATAGTGCAATTTAAAATTTCAAAAATTTCAACCTCTTCTCGGCCACGCATCTTTTAAAATATGTTTACACATATACGCGCGCGCGCACTCACACACACACACACACACAGAGAAAAAAAATAAAGGAAGCAATTTCTCCTCAAAGATGATATAGCTTCTTATTTAAAAAATAATTAAACCAAGTTAGTGTCGGGAAATTGAAAAGATGGTCGGATGGATGAAAATAAGGAAATGAAAATTAAAATGAAGTTATGTGAAAACATTATCATTTTTAAGTCATTATTTGTCTTAGTTAATTTAAGTCATTAATCAGTTTAAACCGGTTTGAAACAATAACGAGACTTCTCTATCTCTCTCCATCCCTCGCTCTCTGTATATATATATAATTTTTTTAAACTTTAATTTTCAATTTTTGTAGCTGGTAAACAAAGTTTCGGAGCTTGACCGATTTTGAGATTAAATAACAGCTATGATGTCATAGTTCTACGTCAACCTTTTAAAAACGCATCTGCTGTCATAGAAGCAAACGTAATAATAAAACAATACTGGTAAAAGCAGGTCGACCTTTTAAAAACGCATCTGCATTCAAAGAAGCAGACATAATAATAATGTAATATTGGTAAAAGCAGAAAAAACATGATGATCAAAATTGCCATTTATGCTTTATTCATTGCCTACACGATTTCGAGCTTCAAAACCCCCAACCAAAACAACATCATGTTCTCACATGATAATAATATAGGTTGTCAACATCGTGTACAAATTGATCGCAAGTTTCTAGAAGCTCCAAGTATATTTCTTATTTCGGTTTCTATGCATATAATCTTATTCTAAAAAATGATGTTTTGAGTGCTTTTTTACACTCTTTTTCATTAAGTAAGAAAATGACTTTCACTGATACTCTAACTTTTGCTGTATGAAGGTCTGATCAATGA
The DNA here is from genome assembly GCA_026543865.1 of Argiope aurantia. NCBI lineage: Eukaryota > Metazoa > Arthropoda > Arachnida > Araneae > Araneidae > Argiope > Argiope aurantia. The sequence goes on along the minus strand of JAPMOR010069161.1, from coordinate 9,133 downwards.
GGTTTAATTTGATGGCTAATTAATCGGTAACGTGGAGACAAAATGTCCTTGAAAAATACGCAAATTTTGCCGGTATCTCTATTAGAAGCAGAGATACGATTTCCTTCTAGAAGTTTCTGATACTTTATCACGAGAGGCATCGTTAGTTTGATAAAAGTGACTAATGCCACGTAAAATGAATGGGGAGGTAACCCAGAAACCAAGTTCTGTTTCCAATTTTTGCCACAGGAATGGGGGTTTCATGATTTTACACATATACGTGTACTTTGACGATTCATTGCCAAAAAGTAAGAGTCATTTTTAGATCCCTGAGTATTGTTAAGGCTTCATGTTAAAACTTTTAAAGGAATTGAATATCTTCGTATACGAATTACGTTATATCATTCGCTTTCTTAATGCTAGGAACTCAAATCCAATTGAAATTTTCAGACAAATTAGTGAAGTTAACGGGCAGAAAGCGATGAGTTATTAGATAGTACGAAGGTAAGTCTGAAATTTAAATGCAGAGCGTGGGGTTGTTCATGATAAAGAAAAAAAGTGAGTTGTGGTCACTGATTAAAGTTGATTTGTTTACAGAAGTTGAACAAAAGATGGAGGAGAATCAAAGATTCATCATTACAACAAATATGTATTTTCCTCACATTTTCTGTTTACTTCTTTATCGTCGTAAACGGCACCTTTCTACTACAAGGGCATATGAAAGATTGTGTCCTGCTACAATAAATGCTTCAAACAATTATAGAGCTCAAGTTGAAAAAGTTATAATGTGAAAGCTGAGTCCAAAATAAAACTACATTAGCAGATGATAGATAATGGAAAAACTATACTGTGAAAGCGGACTCCAAAATAAAACTACATTAGCAGATACAGATATTTCAAAAGCTATACTGTGAAAGCCGACTCCAAAATAAAAAAAAAGGTATACATCGCCAATTTGTTACTTACGCATTTTGAGGTTCAATAATTTGTTGCCTTCAAATCACTTCAAAATCTCAAGCCAAAACAATACCATGTTCTTACATGATAATATAGCCTAGACATTAAATTTTATTATATAATAAAAATGTTTCTCCAATAACAACCTTCTTTATTTAAATCCCTTCACGGAAATTAGCACCTGGATATCTTTATTATTCTATAAAATGTATTTGTATCTCAAACAGATTTGCATTACATATTTTATTTAAGATAACAATATCGATTAGTAACATAATTTAATAAAAAAAAAGACAATCTCTTAAACTTTATCATATTTAGGATAAAATAAAGATTACGGAATATATTTTATGAACTCTATAAACCTTATCTTCGATAGGATCTAATTAATTTTTGTCAGAAAATCTTATTATTTAATAAATGGAATGAATATATACAAATAAAAGCACAAAAGAGATTTTAGAACTTTTATTCTTTATTGGGTGACTAATTATTCAAAACTAGCATGAATTAATCACAAGGACAAAGTGGTCACTGAGAAATATTCTAAATGACTTCTGGGAATAATACATCGGAATTGACATTTTAATTAATAGATTAAAATGACTTTGATGGAAATTTGTTGTAAGGAATTCACCAATAAGTGTTCCTTTTAGTCACACCTTTGAAGATTCGTACTAAGTTTAATTATCAGAGGTTTACGTTTGTCTCTTGTCAGAGGCTTCGAAATTTGCTCAAATGAATTGCTAAACTCTCTTGATAACCCGAGGAATCAGAGGAATACATTAGTAAAATACGGTGAAAAGATCGATATATATTTGACTAATCGTTCAACTCATATTTTATTCGTTTTATTTCATTTATATATTTATATTATTTCTCTAAACTGCAAAGAGAAGAATGTAGTTAAAAAAATATTCTTTATGAGCATTGATATTTACAATGGACTCATATTTCATAATTTGTGTAATTATGTTTATGCACGTTGTTATTCTTCCAAATAAAAATAAAATTCGATCACTGTACAAAGATAATGTAGCAGATTTATGTTTATTTGATGACTTAATGCTTGGAAAACTGAATTTTTGGATCTAGTATATGCCATGGAAAACAAAGTTGGAGATGAAAACGTCTGGAATGGTGGTTGGTTCTCGCTACTCTGGTATATACAAAAGTGGTGTGGTTTAGTTACTCCGTTGCGATAATTCAATTTACCAGAATAATTAAGAGTAGGGTGAAGTAGCCGTTTTGTATATATCGCAGAAAAGGAAAATAATTTTAAAAAAACTCAATTACATGTTAAAAGAAAAGTGTTGTTATTTTAATCAGCTTCACTTATGACACTAGATAATCTAACTTAATAATAAATTTCGAGTGCATTTAGGTATTTCATTCTATTATAATTTGAGCAAAATATAATTACTGATATTTGTTATTCATATTTCTTATTATAGAATTTTCCTTTAGTTTCAGATTTAGTGTTGTGTCGTTACAAGCGTTCAATGCTGAATACTTCCATTGCAAAATAAATAAAAACACCCAATAAAATGCATTAATTGGTATTTTTATAAGATAAAACATAGAATTATTGTGAAGATCATTATATCAGGTAATAATAAAAGAGAAAGTGTGTCTGCAAGCGGGCATACTACAGAACAGAACATTTGTACCTTTTTAAATATTTTTTTAAAAAAATATATGTTTAATGATATCAGTTTAATTGTCTTTCTATTTTTTTTCCTGAATTTTGAGACTTTTTGAAATATTTCTAGCAACATTTTAGATTTGATTGTCGTAGTGAAATTCAAACCGCTTCCATTTTTACTTTCTCATATACGAAGTATGCAGAATAATAGTGCTATAACCGTCAAAAAAATTACAATAAAAGGTTTTGACGAATCTCCACATTTCACACCTTCCTGTGTTGCCCAAAACCCATTTTTGAAATTATTCCTTTTTATTTCAAGAATTATTATTACTCATAAAGATAGACTGATTTACTTTAATATGTGGACTTAACTTCATATCTGTAGATATCTTTCAAATTGTCAACGAAATCTTTTCAAAGGAAGTGTGTCTGTCCAGCTGTCAGAGTATATGTAAGTATGATAAATACAAAATGTATAGAACCATATAGATGAAAATTAGAACGCATCCCCAGCGTCTAAAAATTAGATCTGAATGAAATTTTTGAACCAAATTCGTCAAGCGGTCGACCGCCTGTCGATTTGAAATTTTGCAATTATGTAAACGCGATAGTTAAAAAATGCAGTAATTTCAATGACTGAAATTTGGCATATGTTCTTGAAATTCCAACTGTAATTCTATATCAAGTTTTGTTTTTAGTCAGTTAGAGAAAATAGCATCCAAAATACACTTTCGTTTTTCTGTTACTTCTGTATTAAGCTATTTATCGTCAAAAATTCACGCTATATTCCATTCCACTTTTTATTTAGTTACTTTTAACCCGTGCTGTGGAAAATTGCTCTGAGCGAAGGGAGAAACATTCTTAATGCTTCCAAAATTCTTTTAAAGATGCCAAAAATTCAATTGCCTAAATGGATACCTACCAAAGAAATCCTTATCAATATCTCATAGAAAAAACCACCGAAGGGAAAATTATCGGTCTGTTCTGCTCTTGTATCGTGATGTAGAATGACGTATCTCATGTCTTCTTCTTGATGCATAATATACCTTTTGTGACGAAATAAATCAAAGTTTTAAAACTTCAAACTTCAAAAGTTTCATT
>JAPMOR010069154.1:45307-61236 GCA_026543865.1 Argiope aurantia | reverse complement strand
TTATTATTTTAAGGCTATATAAAAGCCTTTTATTTTAGCAAAAATACTTACGGAAATTATCGCGCAAAAATGCACAAGGTTAAAATTTTAGTCAATTAAAATTCTTTTTAAATTCAGATGCATTGCACCAAAATTCACATTTCCACCTCCAAAAGATATTTGCCTAGTTATTTTAAGTCGAATGGTCTGGTCTGTAGAGCGCCAAACGAGAAACACGTCGCTTTCTCTTTTATTAGTAGTAGAGATAAATTAAACTAGTATTGTGTAAATGCATGATTAATAATCATCTGCTGTGTTTTCAACTAATGTTATTCTGTACTTGAATTGCCTAGTCCATCATAAGATCGAAAAAAATAACCGTTTCTTTTGTGAATTACCCGAAATTAATAACAACGCTAAAAACCTAAACCTGAACATTTATTACTTTTTTGATTACTCTGTAGTCGAAGAAACAGTGATTGCTTTATCCAAGGGATGCAATTGTTTCTGCAAAACATCTGGCAACAATAGATATATTTTTGCCGTGCTCTTCTTTTAGTTTATCTCTTTTTGCGTCTTTCGTGTTTCTCTTTTTTGTGTGCTTTTTTATGGCTTTGTGAATCACAGAAATTGATTGCTTAAGACTCACGGTTACGATCACGTAACACAACAATTCCACTGGACTTAGAGAGATATAAAAGTAGAAATTTTCAATCATTTGTACTTACTATCTCAGAAAATCCAATAAGTATCCGAAAAAACGTCAACATTAAACAATAATAATTTGTTTTGTTTTCATTTTTGACAGTAAACGGCTGAGAAAAATGAGATACTTTTTTCTGTCGCGATATCGATTCTCTTTTCAGAATTATCTAAATTAGAAATCTGTGAGTAGCAAGAATCTTGCATGTTTCAAGTAGACAGCAATAAAGTAGAAACTTGTCACGCAATTTAATCGAAAAACTTAATTAAAAATTGCACTTACAAAAACAATTAATTTACTTTTTTGTTGGCTTTAGAAAATTTGATGCCTGCAAATTATAGGTAAAGTGTAATGAAGGGAAGAAATAAATAAATAACCGCACCAAATATTTTTATTCCGAATGTAATAAGTGAAATGAGACATTTGATCAACATTCGATTCAGATTCATATTTGAAAAAGAAAATCATATTCATTTTAATGCTAATAATCAAATTTAAACTGTTTCGCTTATTCTGTAATACGAAAAGAATAGCATAGATATTTGCTCTGTAATACTAAAAGAATAGAACATACAATTAAAGTAGTATTAACCGAATGTAGAGATACTGGCCACATAAAATCCATGTTAAGATATTACTTAAATTATTTTAAAGAATATATAAATATAGATATGAATTATTTCATCAAATCATCCTTTTAATCCAAGTTAAAAGCCAATTCACTGATCAAAAATAGATTCGACAGATTTTTAGAGTATAAAATAAGTCGCCTTTATGCCATGGTGACTAATAGTTCTCATTACATTATTTATTCGCATATATTCTTCCTGCACCCTGAAATGCAATGGAAGTGGTTTCCCAACAACTTTTTCGCAAACTCTCTGATAAAGGTGTTATTCAAGAAGACGCCTTGAGTGGTAATGGTGTACAGTAGTTACAAAATATTAACCTTTAGCGTAAATTTAGCATTTCTGCTGAATCCATTGTGTGATCCTTGCCGAGGGTTTGGCGATTAATCCCTAATAGTATCCGGAAACGAATCTGTGCTGTAGAAACACGTTTTCTTTTTTCCAACTGATTGGCACAGACATTTGACATAAAACTGCACTTGCTATCACAAAATTCCGTACCGAATTCCATATGTTTAAGTTGCTATTGGTGATAAGCGAGGATCGAACTCGCAACCTTATGGTTCGTACCCGCGTAACATGACCACAAGACAAAAGAAATTTCTCTTGTTTCGTAGCTGTTATCTGGCTTATAAAGCGTCACCACAAAGTCATTGCGCTTTTGAATGTTTGCGGTTTCGTATTTTTGAAATTACAGACCGACAGACAATCAATTCATTGTTGGTTTTGGCCCAAACTTCCACAGATGTCTGCGTTATAGATGTTAAATCTGTATATTGAATCATATCTATCTTACTCTCTTTATTTTGTTATTGCATTAATTTATATTCGAACAGCCGATGAAACGTTTGTTTTCTCTCAACGAATTTTCCTCACGCATTGATAGAAATATTCAAGTTTGGAGTAAATACCGAGTGCCAAAATTCATCCGACTAGCCCAAAACTTTTTTTTAGTTATTTTCGTCAAAGACAGACAGGCAAGCAGACATACATTTTCCCAAAAATGTGTTTTTCGAACTCAGAAGTCTTAAACTTGGAGAATCGCGAAACCTCACTTTCGCATTTTTTGAAGATTACTATAATTTCTCTTTGCGGGAAAATAGAGACTCGACCTTTTTTTTAAAGGTATAAAATAACTGTCCTTTATGCCGTGGTGGATAGTGGTTCTAATTATATTATCTATCCACAAATAATTTTACTGCATATTCAAAACAACGCAGCATCGCTTGTTTCTTCGCAGTAGAGAAAACGGCTGATGTGTCCCTTTCTTCAAAACGTTTTCAGCCACATTAGGAATATCTACATATGATCTAATATAGTTCAAACGTTTCGGAATGTCAAACGTTCCATCGCTAAAAGAATGAAGGAAATGAAAAATTCTTTAGAGATGTTGATATAAATTTACGTACGAACAAATATTACTTAAGGCTTACAATTATTACTTAAGGATTACAATTATTACTTAAGTCACAATTCAACAGTGAAAGGAATTTTTAAATAGTGGAAGAACAATGCCATCCAAGGCGTTCTCTGGGTTAACATTTTTATTACCGAGTGTGAGAGAAAGTTTTGGGGAGACAACTACCACTGGTATGAAAAATGAATGCTTCCGATTTTTTGTTTTGTATAAAAAAAGAAATTTCATGCAAAAATGTCTTTTTTATTTTATCGGGGATCTGGAAGTTGTGGCAAACGTAAGATTTTCACAAAATATTCCTAATTACTAAAAAACTAAAATACTTTTAAAAGAAACGGGTTGTTTTTAACTAAATATTTCATATATTCATTATTAAATATAATACTTAGAAAGTGTAAGCTCGAAATAAGATATTTTACTTTCCAAGTAATATCTAATTTCGATGCCATATGCATTCATTCATTTGAATTGATATAATTTCAAAATATTATTTATAAGCTCTATTGATCAAATAACTACTTAATCCATTTATCCCAAAATTTATTATAAGAAATAAATCTCCTAAAACGCATAACTTTTCAGTAATGTTTATGCTTTCATAAGTACTTCAATGAGTACTTATGCATTTAGTCCATTTTATGTTACAATTATTACAAAATACTTTTTAAAAATTTAGACAGAAATTTTCTAGTTTAGACTGTGGTCTTAAAAATGTTATATCTTATAAACGTTCCAGATATAAAATTGTTAGAGCATATATATGTATATAAGATAGTGTGTGTGTAACATTATTTTGGTTGAAGCAGAGTGCAGGTTTGAAGACAGACGAGACGTTCTATTTTTAATTTTGTTTTATTCTCTCTTTAATATCCATCTCGGGAAAGTAATTTATTTACAAGCAAAGAGCGGCACAAAAGCAAAAGTAAGAAAGAAGGGTGAAACAAATGATCACTAGTCTTATATAACACAGGGTTTTCGTCCACTCGCCGATGGAATACATGTGTTGACCTCTGACAAGGGCAACGAAAGTATCACTTTCATTTGATACGTAGTACTGATGACACATTATTTTTACAAAGGGATTAATTAAACCGAAAGGGGAATTGGATCACGAAATAAGAGAATATTTTTAGAATGAAGTTACGATGGGCTAAACTGAAATTAGAATTAAAATATCATTACATACATATATATATAATATCCCCTAAACCTTTATTTACATACAGTAACTCAGCAACTCTTAAAAACATCTATTAATCAATGAAATAAACCTTTTTTAATTTCTATTTCTTATCAAAAAGGCCCTCATAGAAAATCTATATCTTAAAAAAACATTCAGTTCCCTTTATCCAAATCCCTTCCAGTAAACTCAGATGGTCTTCCCAAGCCAGCGGTGTCTAAATCACACAAAAGACAAAATAACCACAAAAATCAACAAAGAAAGAGAGGTCATTTAAAGACACAGAGATAAATGTTATATTCCCTCATCTCCATTAAGAGGATCAACAGAAGGGGGAAAGTAAAGACAGCGTCTCCTAAACAGAAAAAGGAATGTATCGGTGAATTGGGGCGTCTATCGGGAGGAGGAGGTGAACTCAGAAATGATGGATCATCAGCCAAATGACTCACAGCGACCAGCAGCTGGTCCAGATTTCTGGTGCTGATATCTTTGCTTGCTTTCTCTCTCTCGTTCGCTGAGAATAATAGAAATTATACAGAGCAAGTTTTTCTCGTGTTTTTGTGTTGTCTACATTTGTGCTCCATATTCTTTTATTTCGTTCGAGAAACCCCTTAAAGGCTATGTCAGAATTTTGATTTATTTTTTATTGTCTTTTTCTTTAATAATTTTTATTCTTTTCGTCATTGTTTTTCATATCGTTCTCCTGTTGTTGTTGTTTTTTTTTTTTTTGTCTGTTTTCTTGTTTCGTTCATTCGTCTTTTCTGGTTTTTCTAGGAAGTATTCTTGTCAACTTTGGAAAAATTGAAATTAAAGATTTCTCGAATAATTGGAATACGATTTAGTTTCCCCCCCCCCCCCGTTTTTCAGATTATTAGTGCATGCATGCATGTTTCAACACGCTTTTGCTTAGCTTGATTTCTTTCACCTTTTTAAATATGGAAAATTTTATAAATCCTTTTTTCATTTATTTGCAGATTTACTAGAGTTGTGAAATTTTGAACTGATATGTTTTGGAAAGAAATATCGCGTGTTAATATTTCCTTTATAAATTAATCGAATAATTATTCAATTAATTAAATCAATATATATGATTTGAAACTTTATTATTTCTGTATTAGAGACTGGGTTTAGTAAGTAGTGAATTCCTGGGAGGGGGATCACACCAAGATTCTATATATGAAATTTTGAAATACAATAAATACGAAAGTAATCAAATTATCTTAAAATACGGGATTTACATTGTATATTAAAAATTTTTTAAAAAAACAGCATTTTTATCAAATATATGGAGATTGAAAAGGAATCATAAATGTTAGAGCACAAGAAACAAGAAAAAGCCATGCTACAGTAAGAATCATAAAAAAAAAGAAAATTTCTAAACATTAATATTTGTTAATAAAATAAAGTAATAAAATACAATAAGTGTGGTTAAATTACGATATATTTAAAATACTTTTATCGGTGATTTGGGGTTTTACATTCTCATAAACGAAGTGTATAGAAAGTAAATTAAAAAGAAAGTATTATTACTGTCGAAAAACAGTAATTCGACATTTGAAAGAATCTCCACTTTTCAGAAAAATTTCAAAACTATTGAAGTGCAATAATGAATTTAAAGTTTAAAAAATTATCTTTTCAATTATACTTTTTTAAAATCGTTTAATTTTATTTTTTTTAATAAGTTTTCGAAAAAAAAAGTTTTAAACAAATTTTTCAACAAGAATACAAAGTTTCTTAAGAATTCCAAACACCTGTCATAAATATAATAGAAATAAATACTGAAGTTACCTATAAAAATAACTACTAAAGTTGCAGACATAAGTTCTGTTTTGTTTTACAACCCAAATTATTATTGGATTGTAAAATAAACTCAATTTTGAAATTAATGAAATCTTAATACAAATCATTATTAGCAACGCAGATCTCTGTAAAGCAAGCGATATATTTAAGTCTGATAAAAATATGCAAAAGATTTAAATTTATATTTAAATACTATTAATATGAAGTAAAATACTTAATTTACCATTATTTAAAGTTAGAAATCAAGTAACTTTGCCCGAAAGCAAAGTGTATACATTTTATTATGATTTTCAGGAAAACTCGCACAAAATTAGGAAAATACGGAGTGAAAAGGAATAGAACGAAGTAAGGCTTCTGAAGTAATATCAGTTATATTTATTAAGATCAAGTTTCATTAAATATTTCATTAAAACGTTTAGCAACCATTAATTGGAACAAACCTTGTGGTCACCAAAGGCAGCTAATAGAATAATATACATTTCGATTAGGTGAAAATTCAAATATGCATTTCGGGAACCTAGAATATAAATTTCAGGAATAAAGTTCCTTATGTTGAAATTTTATAGGATTTTCTAAAATAAGAATTTAAACCAAAAATAGCTGAACAAATTGACATATTGAGTTCTTCGGAAAGTAATTTCGTTTTTGTGTGTGTGTGTGTGGAAATGAAAGACAGTTTTCTTATAACAAACAAATACTTTATTAAATTATATATTGGCCGTTCTGGTCCAACACCTTTTGCCATCTTTCTGGTAGTAGCATCATTCCACGCTCATAAAATTTTTGGTCTTTGCTGCCAAAAAACGGATCGAGGTGGTTTTTGACCTCCTCATTTGAGGTGAAGGTTTTACCGACTAAAAAATTTAGCGAACCAGTTCTGGCACTGGCGTACTGTCAACACACCTTCTCCATACACATCGGTCCATTTCTTTCTGGCTGGAACAGCATTTTTATCCTTTCTGTAGTAAAACAGTAAGATATGTCGAAAATGCTGCTTATCGCTCTCCATATTTAAAAGGGCACCAACCAAAAACTACTACGTGGAATTCATTGGAATTTTTCACACACAAGCCTTGCTATATGAGCTCTCAAAGCATATAAAAATGATACGGCTTAAATGTGAAGTTGGGTGCAAAAAATACAATTGAATCCTCTGTCGGGAAAAACGAAATTACTTTCCGAACAATCCAATATTTGCGCGTATTGTGAAGAAGTGCCACCCTGGACACGCTCATTTACCGAATGCAGCTGTGGTGTTTTGTTTTTTTTGTTTTATGCCAAATGAAAATTATGTAGAAACAATACTAAAATAAAAAAATGATGAATATAAAAAATATTTAAAGCTAAAATTTAAAAAAAACAGCTTTAAATGCGTTAGAAAATTTTAAATCCTTTTCATCTACAAGCAAGCTTTATTTTGCATAATGCTGTCCTATTCATATGTAGTAATTTACTATACTACATCATATAGAATATGATCTCATATTTTCAACTATCAACGTTTAGACTTTGTTACTCTAGCATCTTTAGACATAGTGAGAATCATTTATCTTATTTTTACGCTAGTATAGGATATTACATTTTACATTATTTTATTAATTTTTATCGCAATATCATTTTTACTTTTTGCCTCAAGATGTATAATTTTTATATTTCCTCATATCACGCATTTCAAGAAAAAATTCATAATTTTTAAGTGCATCAGTAGCTTCTTCTACCATTCCACTGGCAAAATTTGTTTAATACCGATTTTAGTAAACATCAAAAATATGTAATTTGATTTATGTTATATAATATCATTGAAAAAACGCCTAATAATTGCATTCATTTCAAAAAATACAAAATTAAATTAAAAAAAATAATAAATCTATAAGTCATTTCCATAAAATTTTAAATCTGGTTTGTATTTACATTTCATTGAATTTTGCAACGACACATAACATGCAAATAGATGTATTTCAAGACAAAGAATTTTTGTTTCTTCAAGGAACATATCGCTTTTTTTTTTCTTATGCAGTACATCATAAATATGTAATATTTTTATTCTATATTCATTGCGTGAGAAATAGAAGATATATATAAACATAAATGAATAAGTTTTCAATGTAACAGACTTCATACGTCACTACTGCAGTACTCACGAACCAGAGGCCCTGTTCCCAACATATCTGTTGTCCTGATTTCGTACGCACGTCTCCTATGGGATTCCACACAGAGAGTATTATTATTCATTCATGCAGTGAATGTTTTCAGTGAAACTTGTATGGTCTCACTGATGTTTTTTTTTTTTTCAAGATTCTTTCCTGAAATTCGACCCCAATAGTTGATAGAAGATTTCCCCGTGTATATTCTTGATTTGATGATTTCATTTTTGTAGAATTCTGTCTCGTATGCAAATTTATTTTGATATAGATTCTGTAATCTTTTCAGATAAAAGCAAAAAATAAAGATGTCGTATGAAGAATTCAATGTTATCATTTCTTTCTTTGATGTAGCGCAAAAAAAAATCAACGGCAAATCGAATTTATTTGTAATCTTATATCTAATTCTGTTCGTTCTCGAAATTTATTAAATATCTGTAGACATAAAAAGAATAAATTGGAGATGGCTCTTAGAAAAAACCCTGCATCTTCAAAAAAAGCATTTTTTATCGTCTGTCTTAAAATGTATAGTTTGCTCCCACCTTCTATGCATGTAAATTCTTTCTGACAAAATTATTTAAACAAGTTAAATGATAATATGGTACGAATCTACGAATAATACGAAATACGTATAATACGAAAATTAAGTATTAAATGAACAAACATAAAAAACTTGTATGATATTTTATAGAATTTTATTATTATCAAAAAAATTTCAAAAACCTGGAGAATGACATGAAAGAAATCCGTTTATCATTTTGATTTTTAATTTCTCGTATACATAGTATAGAAAAAGTATAGTAGTCATAAAAAAATTCGATTTCTAGATTTTTGAAGAGGGCCGTGGTGGCCTAGTGGTAAGGTCTCGGTTTGTGAGTCGTGCGGTTTCAGGTTCAAGACTCGATTCCACTAAAGAACCATCTTGTAAGGAGGTTTGTTGCACGTTAAATCCGTCATGGCAATCGCCCTCCCGCTGGTGTGGTGTGGAGAGGAGGTGACAGCTCAGGTGTCGTCCTCGTCATCTGACCACGGTTCAAAATGACGAGGTCCGTCCCAAAATAGCCGTAGTATTGCTTTACACCGGGACGTTAATATAACTAAACTAAACTAATCTAGATTTTGAAGAATGACCAATTTTTTTACCTTCCTGAGCTCGAAAAACACACTTTTGAAAAATGTCTGTCTGTCTGTCACAAAGATAACTCAAAAAACGCTTTGAGTTAGACGGATGTTCGATAATAAATTAATACAATACTTAGAAAACAAAGAGAGAGAGATGAAATTCAGCTTCTCAACCAAATCCGGCAATGAGTTGACAGCCTTTGTCTGTATTTTCAGAAACATGTAAATTCAATAGCTTAAAAATGCGATGAATTAAATATATCAAATTTGGTATGGAATTTTGTGGCTGCTAATACAGTTTTATGTCGTATTTTTGTCTCAATCGGTTTTGAAAAGCGTGCTTAAAACGTGTACAATTTTTGGATGCTATTAATGCATGCCAGGGATTAATCGCCAAATATCTGGCCAAGGATTGCACAATAAATTCAGTAAAGATGCTAAATTCAGGCCAAAAAATATTTCATAACTATTGTACGCAAATGTTCTCTGGCATGATAGGTTTATTGCAGCGTATGAGAGAAAGTTTTGGTGAAACCACTCCTGCTGAATTCTAAGCTGTAAAAATAAAAACGAAATAATAATGAAAGGATAGAAACAATGCACCATATTCTTTATTATTCATATTATCTATCTATTCTTTAAAAAATTTACTTAAAATGCTGTTGAATATTGTTATTAAATTTGCATTACCATTATGTATACTAAAATCTATTTTTTGAAATTTCGGTTCAGAAGTAATTGATGACTTACTCTCTAAATTAATAACCACTTTGATAACTAATCCATCAAACACCAATGTGCAGCCGCATCTGATGCATGTTTATCCGCCGATATCAAATGTCGTCTTAGGCGTGTGAATGTCAATGCATTAGTCGTCAGTTGGGCAAACAATAAAACCTCCCTAAAAGAGCTTAATCCATTCCTTAATGTTATTCGTATTGCGAAACTTTCGTTAAACGAAACAATTTTTTCTAAAGAAATTAATGTAAAATATATGCCTTCCATTCCGAACATTTATAATAATGCATTCATGCGTGTTTTTTCCGCAAGAAAATTACCTAAAAATATTTGCTTTTGGTTATGTTACACAATTTGAGGGAAAGGTGACTCGTCATAATCGGTAAATGAATTACCAGCACCCATAGGTACTACCTTATTAGGATGCAATAACGTTCCATGATTTCAGCATCTCTCATATTTCATTGAAAAGTTATTGCTCTGTTCTATCTACAAGTGGTTATCAAAATAATGGAAATACCTTAGATTTATAAAGAATCTTTTATCAGTATGGTGTAGGACCACCTTCGACATGTAATACGACTTGGATTCGCCTAGGAATCGATTCATGCAAGTGTTGAATAATGTTTAGAGGAATATTGTACATTTCTTCCCGGAAATTTTATAAAAGTTCTGGAAGAGATGCCGGTGGAGGATATCTATTCCGTATCGAACACTCTAAAATAGACCATAACGGTTCGATTATATTGAGGGCGGGTGACTGTGCGGACCAAGGCAGATGTTTAACTTCATCCTCGTGTTCATCAAACCATGATTGGACAAGTCTCGCTGCATGGATAGGTGCATTATCATCCAAGAAAGTTCCATCTCTTGCATGAAACAAAGTTTGCATCATAGGATGGACCAGGTCAGCTAACATTTCTCTGTACTTCTCCCCAGTGATCCTTCCTTTCAGGGTTATGATTGGACCAGCAGAAAACCACGACATGGCTGCCCATATCATGACAGATCCATCTTCATGCTTGACAGTAGAAAGGAGACAACCACGATCATACGCTTGTGCAGGTGTCCTCCAAATGTGCACCCGTCATGTTGCCGGGAAGAGTGTGAGATACGATTCGTCAGACCCTATTACTTTCTTCCATTATCAATCGTTCAGGTTTTGTGAGTGTGACACCACTGCAGACGACGTTTACCATTAACATCTCTGACAAGTGGCTTGGGCATTGCTACTTTGCCATAAATGTTGTGTTTATGAAGGTGCCTTCTAATTGTAATGACTGATATTGGAGAATCCAGATGGGTATTAAGCTCTGCGGTCATTTTTGTTGCCGTCGTTTGCTTTTTAGACAATACAATCCGCTTCAATACCCGTCGGTCTCTTTCACTGAGCTTCTCCTTCTGCCCACTATTTTGCTTTGCCGAGTTTGTCTAGCCGCGCTGTGTGTATGATGTCATGTCTTTAGACAACGCACCCTAGAAACGCCTAAAATTTTGGATATTTTGGTCACACTGGCTCCAGCTAGACGGGCTCCTACAATCTGGTCTCTTTGAAAATCTGAGAGGTCCGATATTTTACGGTTTTGAAAAAAAAATCCAAGGATTATATAACTTTAATAAAGCTAATTCATACCTCCAGAATATGTACATTGCTATTTATAAAAGAACTGATGGCTTTTATTATATTTTAATGCTTACGGAGCGCATTCAAAAATGTCACATTTATTCGCAGGTATTTCCATTATTTTGATAACCACCTGTATATTTCTCTATCTTGACCGAAATCTCCTCCGCAGATATTTACTGCAACACAGAACAGAGCTCCATAAGTTCTTTGGTAGTTTTGCGTACGTTCTTCCACCAGCTTATCGGTATCTTTGCTATCTACCTCTAGTCCCTAAATCTTAGGCCGAGGTAAAATTTCATCGATTAAGGCTCCATGGGCAATTTCTCAAACGTTCCACAACGGTATCTGGCCAAAACATTTTCCATGCATATATATAAGAATTCTCTTCAAACAGGCGCTCAACACAGACGGGTACAGTTTAATCCAGCAGGTGATGTCGCGATATATCGTCGTCACTCGCTCTGCCAAACTCGCTCTGGTTAAGGGAATCCTTCATTATGCGAGGTGATTGCTAATCTAGGTTTCACTGTAGTTCAAATGTATAGTCTGTCTCTAAAAAGAACAGTTGATTAATTTCAAAATGTATATTAAAATTAATGAATTGTTCGTTATTTTGACAATTTTTGTTTCCTTTGCATGAAAATAATAACCTGAAATATATGTTTAAACAAGTCATTTCGATTTACAGTTGATTCATCTCCCCCGCATAAAATCGTTGCTTGATATTACTGATATCTGATGCTACTGAAAACATCTATCTATGCTCTAGTTATAAACAACTTCGCTGTGCATGTTAGAAATACAGACTTTTAGTATAATATTTTTCACATTCAATTAATAATAATATTATTAATATTTTTAATAATATAATTAATAATATAAATAATAATATTTTTAAATAATCAAACTTAGCTTCATTTGCATAAAAACAGTTAAAATCCATTATAAGTAAGCAGCTGTTTCTCTATATACTTAGAAACAGCTAAAAAATCGTTCCGTTCATTAAGTATCAATAACCTATTTGATACTTTTGTTTTATACCACTAGTATTCTCGGTTTCATTCAAATATCATTTAACAAATCTTTCATTAAAATATATGAACTTTTCACTTTAAATAAAGCATACATTATACAGAAAGGGCACAAAGTTCGTTGTTTAAACAAACCCTCTCATACTACTGTTTATTGCTACTAGTATTCCCGATTTGTGCAAATATCATTATTCAGCGAATATTTCATTTATCAAACTTTTCACTTTCAATACATAACACATGTATCATCTTTATATAGAAACGGCCGAAGGTCCTTCACTTGGTACTATTGTTTAGTACACTAGTATTACCGATTTCGAGGAAATATCATTATTCAGGGAATATTTCATTTAAATATATAAAACATTTCCTTTCCAGTAAGTAATATTATATATGCATTATCGTGAACACAATTATATTTGATTAATGAATTCACAAATAAACTTACTTAAAATCGAGATTAAAGTTAAATAGCGAATGTTTAAAAGAATATTTATTAAATTTCTTATTAAATATTGAAACCATGAGAATTGCATGAAAACGATGAATGAATAAACAGAGCTTCCATTTCATTGCAAGTAAGACTTAAGAGCATTGTGCCGCGTTTTCAGCAATAAAATCAGGGCCGCGGTGGCCTGGTGGGAAGGTCTCGGCTGAACCGGAGGGTTTAAGGTTCGTGACCCGATTCTACCGAAGAACCGTCGTGTAAGAGTGTCTGTTGCACGTTAAATTCGTCCTGACCAAACGTCCTCCAGCTGGTGTGGTGCTGTGTGGGGGGAGGGGTTCCAGCTCAGGTGTCGTCCTCGTCATCTGACCGCGGTTCAAAATGACGAGGTCTGTCCAAAATAGCCCTAGTGCTCCTTCAAACGGGAAGCTAATATAACTGAACCTAACCTAAACCAGCAATAAAATCGTGCATTTCAAATTTCCAGGGGCTTAAATTTTATGAAAATATAAGAAATCACGTCAAGCAGTTTTAAGATGTTCAAATATAATAATGTTTGATAAACATAAAGAAAATTATATCAAAGAGAAAGTGATTTCGTTGCTTTTAGAACATTCTTTTCCTTTAAATGAGACTTTCTGCTATGAAAAGTTTTAAAAAAATCTTATTTATTTATGGAAGCAGTTAATTTCTAATTATAGTGAAAAATACTTTAAGTAACTGCTTTATTTATTAAAATTCCCTCATTCTTATTTTAATGATACGATTGGAACTTAAATAAAAATTGCTGGTATATTATAGACATCAGATATAGAAGATTACGTTGATTATTTTATTTTTTAAGATTAAATTTTCTTTAAATTGCTTCACAATATTTGCTTTTTCTCAAACCGATTTCATCCTTTAAGAAAGCAGAATTGTCTATGAAAATTTCGAACATTTTAATGATTTTTTGAAACTATTTCTGTATTACTACAACTTCTTTTCTGTTTAATAGATTTTCACAAGCAAATAAAAGATTTATTAGATTCTTAAATAGATGGAAAATATATTTGAATGATAATAAAAAAAACTTTTTTTAATGAAGAATATTACATTCGTTAATGAATTTGGCTAGAAAAGTCTCGATAAATCAAACTTTTTATATTCTTTTTTTGAAAAGGAAAGTGTATTCGTGCATTTTAAATTCAACTAAAATACCACTGACTGTTGTATTCAGGATTTATAGTTTCTCAAAGTTATAAATGCAAGAATTACTCATCCTAAAGGGTTTAGTTAGTTTAGTTATATTAACGTCCCGTTTGAAGCAACACTAGGGCTATTTTGGGACGGACCTCGTAATTTTGAACCGCGGTCAGATGACGAGGACGACACCTGAGCTGGCACACCCCTCTCCACACCACACCACACCAGCGGGAGGACGTTTGGTCAGGACTGATTTAACGTGCAACAGACCCCCTTACACGACGGTTCTTCGGTGGAATCGGGTCTCGAACCTGAAACCCTCCGGTTCCGAAGCCGAGACCTTACCACTAGGCCACCGCGGCCCCTCAACCTAAAAGGAAAACGATTATGAAGCATGTTCTAACAGAACATAAAATTTTCTATAACCGTGAATTCGCATTTCCCTTTTTTTTTCTTTGGTGTTATTTCTTTTTTATTTCCTTTAGTCTTAAAGTGTGCTGTCTTTTTCAACGAGGGTTCCTTTACTGAGAATATTTTATTACTCATTTTACTGAGAATATTTTATAAAAAAATAAAGACTTACTTTATTTATATATATTTAACTACTTTATTTTTTTATTTTATTATATTTACTTAATTTAAACATGAATAATATTTATTTTTTTAAACAATGTAAACCTTCTTAAAATAATTTATATAAATAACGTATATTTATATATATGCATGTAAAGAGGAAATATATATACAGAGTGTTTCTGAACTCCACGTACAAATTTGGAGGGAAGGTAGAATGCATCAATAGGAAGCAGAATGACACAGGATAAAAGGGTTCCAAAGTGATGAAGACAAATCAAAAACACGTTATAGAAAGCAGTCTTAAGGCACATTTTTGAACAAAAAAATATGTATGTGCCAACATTTTCAAAAAGTGAATATTGGATAAAGTGTAACAAGAACTCGGCGTTAATGAAATGTTTCATCGTCATCTCATTCAATCACCTGCTGCAATATGGTGAGAAACCCGCGCGGGCTAACCTCGAGATCTAGCTTGCAATATTATCTGTTCATTTGGAATCCTGGTTTCCTATACGATTTCGATTTCGATTGGTGTTTACTACCTCTTCTTCAATATGTACATGGAATATACAGAAAATTGTCTGTATATTCATCTTTACATCCTAGATACACAAAAAATATTCAACTTCAGAAATTAATCTAATTTATTTCAAAATGTAAATTTTAAAAACACACAGAAACGCTTACTCTAGTACACCTAATGACGTAAATCATGGTTAAGGTTATACCTCACTTCTAGGATTCTGCATTTTTAAAAAACGTATAATTCTGCACAATGCTGTCAATAAATATTGGATAGTTTAAAGAAAACTAATTAAATAAAGGAATAAAAAATTTTGATCACGCTTGGTAATTTCGTAATTTCAATTTAAAGAATATTAATAATCGTAAAAATTATATTCCTTTTAAATACGGTATTATTCCTTCCTTAGAAATACAGCGTTCTTCTGTGTAGGAATGTTCAAATCTGTTTCGATCGTGTGACGAGGCCCTTTACCCTTAGAAACTTGTTCTTAGATTGACTTTTTTCTTGTTTATTTAACTTTGTTTCATTGTCACTGGTGTATTCAGTTTCACTCTTCTAATTGTCTTGAAAGTTTATATAAAACATCATTCAAAGCACATTAACTGTTTTTTTTTTTTCTCATCCTCTGGGTTGTCAAGACGTCTTCAGCGTGTGCCACCTGAAGATTTAAGTGTAGTTTTTAAGAATTCATACTACTTTGACAATTTCATGGATTAATACTATTTTTTTGACAATTTCATGGATTCATACTATTTCTTTGACAATTTCATGGACTCGTACTCCTTTTTTGACAATTTCATGGACTCGTACTACTTTTTTGACAATTTCAT